>JADRCO010001851.1:0-16583 GCA_021464525.1 Rhizophagus sp. LPA8_4_AMF | reverse complement strand
AAAAAAAAAAATTTTTTTTTTTTTTTTTTTTTTTTGCAAAAAAAATAAATAAATAAATAAATAAGAGTTTACATAAGTAATATAAACTTTTTTGGATACTTCCCCGGAATATCGGATAAATTTTCGAAACACGGGTTATCCGCCAAAGATCCTTTTTTAGGTTTGAACGTAAATAATTATAAATACTAAATTAAAATTTCTATATTCGAAAATGTTAATTAAGTGTCATGTGATAATTCATAAAAATTACTTCTCAATTGGGAAAGATAAATGTACAAAGAGAACTTTACAATCATTTTCGTACCTACAAATCTCTGCTATAAAAAGAAAATATCAACTTATTCTCGTGATCATATAAGTTTATTTTCTTTGTTTAATGATTGATATTGTTGCTGATTTTTATGATAATTTTAATCAACGATACGCGATTAAAAAAGAAACCCCCCTGTTTTATTTTTATATTAATAAGAAATAAACGAAATTAAACGTAATAAAAAGATTTCCAGTTTTTAGATTTTTGAAATTATCGTTCAAAATATTAACTATATTATGTACGATTTTCACGTTAAAATAAATTTTTTTTTTTTAAATTAGATTAACGCTTTTAAATTAATAACTTAACGGTAACAATTTTGGATGAATAAAAAAAAAAATCAAGGTTGTTATTGAGAAATAAATGTTTCAATTATTTAATTTTTAATTGGTTCTTGGTCATTCACAAATATTGATGTAAAAAAAAAAATTTTAAGACTTCGTCTGCTGACAAAAACAAATGGAAACCTCTCTTTGGTATATTTCATGTGAAATTACGACGATATTCGAAATTTCTCTGACCAATCGAATTTAATCGTACTAATTTTTTTTTAGGAACGAAACAATCGAATTACATCATTTACATGTATCTAGTCATGAGAGAAAATATTTATAATACTATTACTTAGTTTTTTCACGGCATTTACTAAAAATAAAAAAAAAAAATTCAAATGTTCTTTATCTCGAATATAGTTTATGTCATGCGAAAAACATTGGAAAATTTATTCAGAGTAAAATGTTACACCTTTTTAATATCGACAAACTTAATTTCTTATACAGGTTGAAACCGGTTGTACTATTCTAACTTTATTAATTAATACCCATTAAAATTCTTTATTAAAGAAAAAAATAAATAATACGGGCTTATATATATATGTATTAATTTATTTACTAATTTCAATATAGTATATAAAAAAGAGGTCATGTGAAGATATTTTCTTTTTCGTTCAAAAACAAAATATTTTTGAAAATTTTTAGAAAGAATTTACGAGAATATCAGTGGTTCTTTGAATATATTTATAAAATTTAGAACAATGTTCATGTTTAAGCATTGTTTATTTAAAAACAATTATCACTTGATACAAAACATTTATAAGGGAAACAAGAAATTTGGCAAAAGAATAATAATGTTTGTATTTTTGTGTGACAAAACATCATATTTTTAAAATACTTTTAGTCTAATTAAGAACAAAAATTCACGCTTCCCAGGTATTGAAACCCATTTATTGCTTATCGTATTTTCCGATATTCAGGAAAAATGCAATCAAATTTGTAATTAAAAATTACAAAATACTTCATATACCGGTTTTTTATGTTACAAATGATGTTTTTATTATTAAAAATTACATTGACAACATTGTCAATTGAGAATAGTGTGCCACAAATTTTTTTTCACACTGTAAATTTCCGATAGTACTAGCGGAAAAATCTTATATATATGGCAAAAAAATACCTTTGGTTGGAAAAATTTATCATTGAAAAATAATTTTTCCCCCTCCTCTTTTTTTTTAACGTTTTTTAAAAAAAATTGCTTTTAAAATGCATAAAGTTAAATCTACTCAATCTCGATCAACCTTAAATAATTTCTTAAAACAAATAAATAGAAAAATGATATGTTCGCCTCCTCATAATAACAATGCGAAAGCAATTGCAGATCAAGCAAGTAATGGAACAAGTTTTCAAATGTTAAGCGGAAAAGATTTATTGAAACAAAATGTGGAACGCGAAGCTCATCGATTAAAATTACCATATAATACATTTATAATTGATTCAGCAACAAATAAATTTTGGTCACGTTTAACACGATATAAAAAACGACAATTTGAAAATCTTGCAATCCTTGCAAATAATATAAATATTATTATTCAAATACCCGAACAACAAATAACAGATAATCCTTTAGAAAATGATTTCTTTAACGGAACAAAATTTCATAAAAATAATAATAATCTCGATCCTTTATTTTATCAGAATTATTCGTTCTTTTAAAAAATAATTCCGTTTTTTGTTTTTCTTTTGTAATAAACTTTTTATTTTGTTTATAAGATTTAGATTGTACTATTTTAAATTTTTTTTATTTCTTTATTTTACTTTACTGTAGATTTTATTTTACCTTTTTTTTTCTATCTTTTGAATTTTTTTTTTTTTTTTAAGCCTCTGACGGTCTGTCCGACATATAGTAGTACACAATTCACATTTGTGTTATTCGAAATTCTTCCAATGTAAAATTTAAGAAGTTTATGATAGGATATTTCTTTAATTGAATAAAAATAGCTAAAGAGGCAATTTAAATTTTGTATTTATCTCAACAATCCATTAAATTATATCTCTATGAAGTTATGCGTATACGCTCTCTTGACTTACAAAAGAATGCATGATGTTGATCAATTAGTTATCAGGCAAATTCGAGACTCTTTTGCGCGCCCAGTTCGATTTCTAGAAACAGTTAAATGGCTTCAAACTCTGTGTAATCGGTTCAAAAAATCAGCGATTTGGACAACAAATCGATCTGACCGCAGTTTAATCACTTAATCAATATATATAAGATCAGTTAATATTCTTTAAAATTAAATAGTTACTCGTTTTTTAAACCACCTTTGGTTTAATATTTAAACCGCTTGAATCGGTATGGCTCCAAACCACGGTTTACCGGTTTCAACCCAAATCTACATCACAATTGTATATACAGTATATAATTATATATTTTGTAATATAAATGTATTGAACTCGATTACTGGTTTCTACTGTAATACCATTTTAATTTATTAATAAAGAAACAAACAATTTTATTTTTCAAGACTTTAACGTTCATTTTCAAAATAAATAAATAAATAAATAATAAATAAAAAATTTAATTTACAATGTCTTATAATAAGTTGTCACGGCTCAAATTTTATGAACCAATAATATTTTTTGCTTCAATCTTATAATTGTTTCCGTTTTTCAATAATAGTATATAGTATATTGTAAAGTAACGTAATTCTTTTACTATCGAATTTTTTTTTTTTACACGTACTCTCTTTTTTATTTGTGTCAAAATTATTTGGACTATATTTTATTGTCAAAATAAATATTTTGATAGTAACCAATCATATGTCTTTATAAAAATCTTAAAGGAAAAGTTTATTCCGAAAATACTCAATTTTCTAATTGGAATGGTGTTATGTCTTATAGCATGTACGTAAAGCAGCTTTAGTAAATTTTTAACAATTTCGAGGTCTTAAATTTTGATTTCAAAAATAATTTTGAACGAGTTGATATTAGATATAAGCTCTCCAAATTCAAGGGGTTCAAGTAGGAAAATTAGGGATTGCCAGGGTTGTGAATTGTACTAGTACAGTACAGTACTAAGTATCGTACAACGTACACACGTACAGTATCATGATAAACAATTTGTCACGGGATTGGTTAATTATATAGTTTGTTACGTAGCCCAAACTAACCCGCATATGGTAGTTAAACAAGGCAGCATTTAAAAATTAGGTTTACAGCTAATTGCAAAAAGAATGATCACCCAATTTATTTTCGTTCCTAAGCTTCATACGCAGTCATCCGCATGAGATTATTACTGATCGGCATAATTCTGGCAAAATTATAATTCTGGCCAGAATTTCAGTTTCCATTTTATGCACGATGATTTACAATTACTTGTGGAACGACTATCGAAATGATCGACGTTCCCTTGTGTGTTAATTCTTGCCAAAATTATAACTTGGCCGGAATTACTGCCGATCAATTATTTCAAGTGCGTATGACGCGCATGACTGCGTATGAAACTTCGGAGTAAAAATGAATTGGAAGGTCCGCTGTTTTTGCAAATAGCTGTAATAGCTGTAATCTATTTTAAGGTAACAAATAAGAAACTTGTTTTGGATAAAGTATTGACCACGCCACATGTGATAATATTTATTCGAAAGAAATTTCCGCCATTATTTTCCATGCAATCGATTGTAATTACGCGTACGTAAATAAATTTATTTGTAATATAATAAATGACATTACACTATTTAGGAATCAAATAAGACGTAATTCTCGGATATTACCATCAAAATTTAATTAATTCGGTTAAATAGTTCAACTTAGCCACACTTTCATTTTTAATTCTAACTCGGATAATTATAATTTTTTTCAGGTTTCATACATATTACATAGAGGATCAGTCGAAATAGCAATTTATTCAGCCAAATATATAAAAAAGGATGATTAGTAATTTTGATAATTACTATGAGATAATGAGTTTTAGTCCATATTTTCATTTATAATTCTTTTCAGGTTTCATATATATTATATAGGGATCAGCCGAAATAGCAATTTATTCAGCAAAATATATAAAAAAAGATGATTAGTAATTTTGATACTTACTATGAGATAATGAGCTTTTTAAACTCACTTTCATTTTATAATTTTAACTCCGATAATTATTATTTTTTTCAGGTTGAAATAGCAAATTATTCAGCCAAATATACAAAATTGAAGATGAAGAATTATAAATGTATATAATTATTATAGTATGATGGAATAAAACTCCGACTTTTAGTTTTTTTGTCAAACAAATATACAAAAAGGCAGTTATATAGTATATATAGAAGGATGAAATATTATAAAATCTCTCATAAATAGCTTGTATCGGCGAGAAAAATTTATGAAGTAACGATATCACTAAAATTATATTTTTTTTAAACGAAAAAAACGAAATAACGAAATATGAGTAATCTCGCAAATCAAATAAATTATAATGACTTATGTTCATTTCTTAATATAAATGAACAAGCACGAAAACTTGCAAATAAAGCAAGGGACGGAACAATTTCGCAAATGTTAACCGGGAAAGAATTGCTTAGGCAAAGCTTAGAATGTAAATTGCGATCAGATAATCAACAAGATATAATTGATCTTGATTCGACTACGAATGAAATTTGGGACTCCCATTTAACGACTTCACAAAAAAAGCTGCTTACGAGTCTCGCGGATAATGTGAACAAAACTCGAAATTCTAATACCATCGAATTAATCGCTCGAATTAATACGCCACAAATTGCAAATTCTGAATATGAAAATTTCTTTTTTAATGGAACAAGCTTTCATTATGACAAAAGTCTCGAATCTTCGAATTCACCTTTTTGTGTGGTTTATGGAGGGTCTTTTCAATAAAAATTCCACTTTCGCGTTACATACGGATTTTAAACTCAGTTTATATTAAGGGTTAAGTTAGTTTATATTAAGGACTAAGTATTTTTTAAGATTAAAATTAATATTTATTTCATTATATATAATAAATTCGACAATTTTACAAATTTTTATGAATAAGAAATTAACAGCGTGAAAGATTATCGATTTTATGCATTTATTCAAAAAATTATGTATTACAGAAAAAAAAAATGGCTAAAAAGGTGCGTGGTGGCGTATTATATAATCAGGACGAATGAACTTTGTACAGCCTATTAAAAATTTAGGAAAGAATTGTATTTAAATAGAAATCTCTAGTAACCTTTTTTTAGTCGAGATAAACATATTGTGGCTTATAACAAAAAAAAATAATAATTAATATGGATATTTCAGTTTTATTCATATCAGTGCAATTGAAGCTTTCGTTTTGGAAGTATTAATATTTTAAAAAAGATTGCAATTTGCACAAATTACAATATTATTAATTTACTTGAAAGTGCCATCACTTAGTCCATTCGAATCCAAAACGGAGATAAACTATTGTACCGATTAAATGGATATTAACAATAAATCGTTCAGTGTACATATTGTTTCTACAAATTTTTTGGTCAAATTCTATTCTTAATAATTATGTCAAATTAAAAAAAAATTTGGGTCAATAAATTAATTACTTTTAATAAGGTGATCGTAAAAGCTTTGTGGCACTTTTTACACACGACTACAGTATATTTTTTTAAAAAAATATTAGATGTAAAGATAATAGAGACCATTAACTTTTAATAATTAATTAATATAACATTGAATTACAATTAGTAATATAGTTACACACAAACATTTTCACAAAAAATCATCGGCTATGTTTTCATTATTTACATTATTTATGTTACACGTTTTCGAAGTTTTTTTGTTCGTTCGACATCTACAGACAGTTCAAATTACTAATTTAGGTAGCAAAGAATCTGCAGAAAATGGGAATCTGGCGTAATAAATGAAAGCCAAACCAACCACACAAAAACAACCCCTTTTCAATTTAATAGGAGAAAACAACATATTTGATTCTTATAATGATCTATTTTTAATAAATAAATAAATAAATAAATAAGGTTAGAAATAAATTTAAAAAAAAATGTTTAAATATCGGCATATGAAATTACCGGCCGTTCGGCAAAATTTTAGCCGATTTCTAAAAGATGATTGGATGATTCAATAAAGAAAAACTTATTGTGATTGGAATCACATTACCAATTATTTTTTTTCTTTTCGCTAACCCGGCTGATGATGAGAAGTTAACTGTTTAATTTTTTATTTTTATAGTATTTATATAAAACCGCTAGTAAATTGTTATAAAAGGTTAATTAGAGGTTCCTGATATAAATTTGTGATGATTTCATTTAACACGAAAATTATCGTTGCGACACTATTTTACACACTACACTTAAAAATTTTTATGCCCGTCCGCCTTGAACTAATTTAGATATGTTAAAAAGCAAAATCATCACACAAAACTTCCCTTCTTTAATTTATTAGGGACGAGAAATGAAATGATCTACAAAATGACTAGAAAAAATTGGGTTAGAATTAATCTTAAAGAAAGATGAATTCCCATTAATGCCATTGTTGTTTTGTTCAACTAATTTAGATAAAATGAAAGCCAAATTAATCACACAAAACAAATTAATTAGGAGCAAATAATGACAATGAAATTTGTAATTGGTGGATTTCATCATTAAGGATAAGGGCTCCCAAAAATCTTCACCCCACGTGCCTGATCGTTTACGTTACACGAAACATTATATGTTATTATATCTGATTTTTTTCACATTCTTCACATTCTTCCCTTAATTTTGAACGAGTTGATATTAATTATGTCAGGGTTGGGAATTGTATATTTAGGTAATATAAACAATTTTATCACGTGATTGGCAAAGTACAGTGTCCGTGTTCGTTCACGTGATTTTAAAAATCATCACTTCCATCACATACCTGTTTTCCATTTTACTATTTATCCTTAGTATGAAGCGCCATACTAATCAAAATCCCCGGGTAGTTACCCCGGATTCATCCCTAGTTCTACCTTGGATGTATCCGGGGTAGTTGGTCAAAAATCCCTAGTTTACCCTGGATGCATCCAGGGTAGTTGGTCAAAAATCCCGGGTAGTTACCCTGGATTTTTGAACAGTACAGCGCTTTATAAAAAATCTATAAATCTCTAGTACTACCCCGGATGTGCATCCAGGGTAAACTAGGGATTTATGATCAACTACCCGGGATGCATCCAGGGAAACTAGGGATTTTTGACCAACTACCCTGGATGCATCTAGGGTAGAACTAGGGATTCCATCCAGGGTAACTACCCGGGGTTTTTGATCAGTACGGCGCTTCATACTTTCGGGTATGTGAAAATTACCTCTATTTGTCACATAGTTAATATGAAAAATCACGTGCTCGAACACGAGGATGAGTGACGCAATTCTCGGATATTGCCTAAACTATTTACCGAATTAGTGTTAGCCCACACTTTCATTTTATAATTTCGTAAGAATTTATGGGAAACTCCGAAAATTATAATTTTTCAGATGTCATATTTGTAAAAAAGGAAGATGAAGAATTATAAATGTATCATTATAATATGATGGAACAAAACTCTGAAAATTATCATTTTTTTAGTTTTTAATTATAAGTCTATCGGCACAATGCGATCTAGCAGACAAATATATAAAAAGGAGGATGAAAACATTATAAGATCTCTCTTAAATCGCTTGAATCGGTGAGAAAAATTTATGAAATAACGATATCACAAAATTTTATTTTTATTTTTTTAAAAAGAAAAAACGAAATAACGAACTATGAGTAATCTCGCAAATCAAATAAGTTATAATGACTTATGTTCATTTCTTAATATAAATGAACAAGCACGAAAACTTGCAAATAAAGCAAGAGACGGAACAATTTCGCAAATGTTAACCGGGAAAGAATTGCTTAAGCAATGCTTAGAATGTAAATTGCGATCAGATAATCAACAAGATATAATTGACCTTGATTCGACAACGAATGAAATTTGGAACTCACATTTAACGACTTCACAAAAAACGCTGCTTACGAGCTTTGCAGATAATGTAAACAAAACTCGAAATTCTAATACTATCGAATTAATCGCTCGAATTAATACGCCACAAATTACAAAATCTGAATTTGAAAAAATCTTTTTTAACGGTACGAGCTTTCATGATGATAAAAGTCTCGAATCTTCGATCTTACCTTTAGGTATGATTTATGGAGGGTCTTTTCAATAAAATTTCACCTTCCCGTACAGTACGAATTCTAAACTCATTTATCTCATTATTACCTTCAAGTTTATATTAAGGATTAAATTTGTTTATATTAAATATTTTTAGTATTTTAAGATTAAAATCAACATTTATTTCATTCTTCTATATTATAATATATATATGAATAAATTTAGAAATTCGATAATTTTACAAATTTTTATAGTAAATAACGTCGCACTATTTATGATTATCGTATTTATCCAAACAATTATGTGATAAAAAAAAATTGGCGCTGATTTTATATAATAAGAAGCGAGCATTCGCTTCATTCTGGACGAATAAATTTTTTAAATGGAAATAATCTTTAGAAATCTTTTTTTAGTTAGGATGAATTTAAAAAAAAATAATTAATACGAATATTTCAGCTTTATTCGTATCATGCAATTAAAGCTTTTGTTTTGGAAGTATTTATTGTATATTCTAAAAAAAATTGCAATTAACGTAAATTATTGAATTATTCATCTACTTGAAAGTGCCATCACTTGGTCCATCAAACTAGTTTCGTCTAATTTGACGCGTATCATATAATTTTTAATTTCTAAAATATGATTTTTAATAAAAATATTTCATTCGAATCCAAAACGGAGATAAAATATACGACATATCAATACAATTAATTTATTAAATTCATTAAATAGTCATCTGATATTAACAATAGATCGTTTAGTGTACATTCAAATTTTTATTAACTAAATATGTGAAATTAAAAAAAAATTTGGGTTCAATAAACAATGACTTTTAATATGTAAAGAACAATAACCTTTAATAATTAATTGATATAACATTAAATTACAATTGGTTACATAGTTACACACAATAATTCTCACAAATAATCATCGCATTGTTTACATTATTTATGTTACATGTTTCGAAGTTTTTTGTTCGTTCGACATTTACCGACAATTCAAACTACTAATTTAGGTATGAAAGCCAATCAAACCACACAAAACACCCCTTTTCCAATTTAATAGGAGCAAACAATTGAATGAGAACATAATTGATTCTTATAATTTTTTTTTTTTTAAAAAAAGTAAATAAATTGGGTTAGAAATGAATTTACAAATGATTATAGTATGATTATCGGCATATGATAAATCACCAAAATTATCTGGCCGTTTGGGAAAAATTTAGCCGATTTCTAAAAGATGATTGGATGATTTAATAACAAAATTTCTAAAAGAATTTATTTATGATTGGCAATCACATTGCCAATTATTTTTTTTTCTTTTTCGCGACAAAAGCACGCCCGGATGATGATGATTTAATATTATATTTTATAGAATTTATATAAACCCGTAGTAAAGTGCTATAAAAGATTAAATCGGAGGTTCCCGATAATTTGTGATTTCATTTTGCATTAAAGTTTACTATTTTACACTAACACTTAAAAAATTTTACGCCCCGTTCGCTACCCAATTGACAAAGGCTAATTTAGATATGGTAAAAGCCAAATCATCATTATAGGAGAAATGAAATGATCTACAAAATGACTAGAAAAAATTGGGTTAGAATTTTTAAGAAATATGAATTCCCATTAATGCCATTGTTGTTTTGTTCAACTAATTTAGATAAAATAAAAGCCAAATTAATCACACAAATCAAATTTATTAGGAGCAAATAATGAATGAAATTTTGGGTTAGAAGTAATTTGGATTTCAAATCACGTATGAAAAGTCTTAGGTTACACATTTTATAAAGATAAATTATTGGTTGCACGTGATTTAAATGTCTAAAGAGATGCGATTACTATTTCATACCTGTACCTGAGGGTACAGATTCTTAACCTGTACCCATGATATTTATTGTATTACATAGAATGAATGATATTTATTGCGCCACACAGTAAGATATTTTTTTTAGTACTAACAAAAAAAACAAGATCGCAACCGTAATTTCATATAGCCTTCTTGTTCAGCATAAAAAAATTTCGGTGACGCTATGATTACCCTCTCGTATAAATAATTTTAATTATGCAACATGAGACGCGTGATGTCTGCGCCTGATCTATTCCCGTATTCCATGTTTAATAATAGCTAAAATAATTTGGTTGGCTATCTTGGTCATATGCGCGTGTCGGTTAGCCTAATATGAGTCTCTAAAAGATTTTTGTGACTAAAATTTCTTTCTGATTAACGAAAAAAGTTCAACCCAAAAAAATGAATAACTAGTTTTTATTTTCAGTTTTTTTTTTCAAATACCGGAAATTTTTTTTTAATCATAAATCTTTTTATCTCCTTTTTGCTTTCGGTTCGAACCAAAAATAATTTTTTTATTTAATTTCGTTGTCGTGAAAAGAAATTACTATATTTTAAAATTTAAAATTTTTACTAGATTAAAGACAATTTCTATTACGTAATCATGTGTTGCACAACGGATGAAGGTTGTACAATCTTCACAAGATTAATTAGTTTATGCGAACTTCAGATTGATTTGGAAATGATTATGTGACTAAAGTATAGGAAATATTTCATAAAATACGAGACGCACGTTGATTAACAAATTGCATCTATACTATTCTTATTTAACATTTATAATCTATAATTAAAAAAAAATTTATAAATTAATTTGAATTGTGTAACGTGTAGCACGTCTTCTTCAATTAATTAATGAACTCGCTAAAATGATTTGATCATTAGATGAAGACATCAAATATTATGATAAATTTAAATATCATTTGTGGATAATTTGGTTTAAGTCCATTGATCTCGGTGCGAAGCAACGGGCGATTGCTAGTTTATTGTTAAGAAATTAAATATTAAATCTTGATCATGATGATGTAAAAAAGAATAAAAAATGAAAATGTTTTAATTTTAATTTTGTTAAAACGAAAATTTAATTATTTTATAGTATTAAAAAAATATTATAGAAGTTTTTATTTAATTATTGAAAAGAATTATTATGACGCAAAAATCATATACACAAACATGTGAAATGTATAATAGTAAATAATTAATAAACAATAATATGATAACAAATAACTGTTATTATTTTAGATCAATTACTATAACTAAATACATGAAATAGTGCTAGATTCATTAAATTTTGCCGATTACCATTATATTTCGGTATAATTGACTATAACTTCTTTATTTATCATATGTCATTATGTAATATAATGAATTTAATCTTGTCAAAAACTGGCATGTCGATTCAGTGTTGTCGTTCTGCCACCTTCTTACACGACAAGGAGTACATGTAAAACAGCTTAATTTATAAATCATTAAACAATATAAAGTATAACCTGAATTTATTGTGATTAAATATTGGGTTTTCTTGATATTAAAATAATACAATTACGTTGCTTGTCAATTGTCATTCTAAGGCTAAAAGTCTAAAGTAAAAACGTCACCATGAAACAGGAGTGACAATCACTAAAATAAACTAAATGATATTTATCTACCTATCTACCTACCACTAAAATTATTTGTGACGATCATTTTATGTCATGTGCTTTGTGACACTACAGTGTCTAAACTTCGGAAAAATTGGTACCGAAATTCATTTATACTCCTTTCGTTATTAAAATTAAAAAAAAAAAAAAAAAATGGAATTTCCAAAATATGATGGAATGATTCATCCAGATGAATGGATAAATGATATTCAAAAATATTTTAAACTTAATAATATAAACGATGATGTGAAAATTGCTATATCATTCGTGGATCCTATTATCTCACTTCCTGTTGAAATTGATAGTCTTGAAAAACTTCGTAATGCACTTAAAGAAGATATTTCTTTTACAGTGTTTAAAAATACTAATAAAAGATTATTAAGATTATTAAAATATATTCCTGAAAGGAATAATGGTGAAACTCCAGAATTTATTTCAAAATTTAGAAAATATTGTTATAATGCTGAAATTAATGATATAGAAGAACAAAAAAATTATTTTTGTCATTCACTTTCAAATAATAATGATAATTGTCGTTATAATTATCTTTTGGAATTTATTAAAAGAAAAGAAAAAATCAAATCAATGAATGATTTGATTAGAGAATTTGAAGAAATTGTTACAGATGAATTAAATTTAATTAGAAATGAATCTATTGTAGCTTTAAAACACGTTGCTTCTGGAAAATATTTAAGTTCAATTGAAAATTTATCTTATACAACTGGAAGCAAATCTCAAATGGTATAGTTTTCTTGTTTTATTTATTTATTTATTTATTTTTTGAGAAATTAATTAGTAATAAGACCATTATTTATTATTCAGGCTTTTGTAAGCAGCCAAGTGCTTGGTCCAAATGCTTTATGGAAAATTACATTTAGTAGTAAAGTAGTTTATCGTGAAGGGGTCGCTCAAAACGAGCTTAATTATGATAATGGTTTTCATGATATTAGGTTACAACATATCAATTCTATTAAGTGTCTTGGAATACATATTAATAGTGTTCCTAATTATATTAATCATACTCCTATTACTTATCACAAATCTCCGATAAGTGAACATACAGAAGGTAATAATTGAAAATTGTTTATTTAAATTATCATTGATAAATGTAACAGAAAGTATTTTTTATTTTACAGTAAGCTGTAATGAATATTATACGGATTGGAAGGTTAACCATTGTAAATTAGAAAATCGCCGACGATATTTAAAATCGAATGATATTATTAATCTTAGCGTAAAGAAATTTTATAATTATAATGATGGTCAATATAAAGAATTTTTACGTAGTCACGATATCCAATTTACTATTGGAAATGATACTTTTCAAGAGGTTGTTTGCCATAATGAGAGATTAGGAGGAAATGATGAAGTGAGTTATTATTCTATTTTATTATTTGTAATGCTGAATAAATATTTATTAATTTTTATTTATTTAGTGGTGCATTGAACTTATTAAGCAAGATTGAATAAAATAGAGAGCGAAGAACATATGGAATTCATTAAATATCTCAAAAAAAAAAAAATTTTTTTTTAATTGTATTTTCATTGTTTTGAATTCATTTTTTTGATCAAGTTCCTTATAATAAATAAAATCATTTTTACGCTCGTAATTGTGATAAGCTTTCATTTGTGTCACTTAAACGTATATATAGTACATATACTTTCTTAAATAATCTTTTGAAGATGTATTTAAACTATTATTTAATAAATAAAACATTTAATAGTTGCCGTACAAACAGGTAGGTAAATTAATATTATTAGCAAATTGATATATTTAAATTATTAATTTAATTAATGGTGTTGCTCATAATGATTTTTGTAATTTTTATCTTTTTAATGTAGAGAATCAACTAACGTCTTCTATAACAAACAGTTTCAGTTGTTTGATTTCTATAAGTTAAAAATAATTTAAGTATAATTAATGGCGAATTTAAAAGTTTAAAGATTTAATAAAGAATTAAGTGATGAATTTAGAATGAAGTTCAAAAGTTTGATGCTGAATTGTAATTGTCCGAGGAACAAAAACATGAATGAAATATAATTACTTTATCTATGATTTAGTTCTGCTTTTTAATTGATTTTTAATTTGATACGTAAATTTTTTTTTTTTACAAATTTTTAATATAATTAGAAAAAACAATCAATAAATAACAAGGCTTCCACTTATTTTGAGAAACTGGTTACCTTGATACTAATCATATGACTCTGAAAATTACTCTTTGTAGTATATTATTATGAGCTATGTATATTCCTTAACATTATATATGGAATTTAATTAACTTCATTTATTCAATTCATCAATTATATCATTAATAGATTTGATGAAGGGTTATAATTTTAACCATTCTATGGTTTTATTATGGCGATGTGCAAGTGCTGTTTACTGGTTCAATCAGTATCCCTTATATTGGAAAGTCGGTATCTACAGATGGTGGCCACAATTATTGGGCCACTTTTTAAACAAAAAATTTTATACATTTTTTCACAATTAAAATAAAAATTTGGGTTTAATATGTTCATTAATATCTTTCTTTATTAAAATATACAAAAATTTAATAATTAATTCTATTACCATTTGCGGCAATAACGGCTCTAATTCTCTGAGGCATACTTTCGATCAATTTTTATAATATTCTGGAGGAAGATCACTCCATGCATCCCTAACATACTTTTCAAGTACTTTAACGCTAGATGGAGGTGGAGTATGATGACGAACCATTGTTTTCATCTCTGCCCAAAGATTCTCGATCAGATTCAGGTCAGGACTTTGTGCCGGCCAATGAAGTGTCACAATTCCAGCATTTTCACGGGCTGCAATGGCAACTTTTGATCGATGTGATGCCACGTTATCCTCTTGGAAAATTCCATTTCCATGTGGAAAATACTTATGCAAGGTGGGTACAACATAATCATTAATAATATCTGCATATGTCTTACTGGTAACTGAACCTTTTAATGGAACAATTGTTCCAAGACCATTCACGAGAAACACCCCCAAAACATTCTGCTAGGACTGTGTTTTACAGTTACTGCAATGCAATCTGGATTTAAATCCTCTCCAGGCTCACGCCATACTCTTCCTTGACGGCCTTGTTGAAACTGTGTAAAAATGCTCTCATCAGAAAAAAGTACTTTTTTCCAATCTCTTATCATCCAATTTTCATGTGCACGTGCCCATTCAAGGCGTGCTTGATGATGTGTTTCTGTTAATGCGGGCTTTCTACAGGGAATACAGGCAGTGAGCCCAACTTTTTTAAGGTTGGGCCGTATAGTCCTAGCAGAAATAGACTGTTTTGTACAGGCTGACCACACAGTTGAAAGTTTTTTTGAACAAAGCCGACAAGTTTCACCATCTTTTTTAACAAAATCTTTGAGCTTTTGCTGAGCTGAAGAACTAAGAAGTGGTGGACGGCCAGTTCATTTTTTTGGTGTTAAAGAATGTGTTTCATGAAAACAGTTTATTATTCTATTAACAGAAGTTTTCCCACACCCCAAATTTTTAGCGATAGTACGACTTGATTGTCCACAATTATAACCATAAATAATTGCGCCATGAGTTTTTGGGGTAAGTGGCTTCATTTTTCTAGAAAGTTCTATAAAAAATGGGGTTGGGAATTTGTTTGTCATGATTATAAATACAAAATGACGCATTGTTTACGTCACAACAATACATGATGATCTATATAATTTTATCAAAACAAAGTGGCCCGATAATTGTGACCACCATCAGTTCTCTTCCAATAAATAAATCCAAAACTGATAACTCCAAATTTTTTCTTTTCTCCTTAACGACTTTCCTTTTATGATTATACTTTTTCAGAATATTCAAAAGTCTTCTTATATTGGCTTATTTTTATTGTTATCCATAACTCAAAACAGGGTACAGGTTTGAATAAGGATTTTATTAAGGGATATTCAAAAATCTCAAATATTATCAATTAATATTCTTTAATAATTGGAAGATTTTATAATTAATTACATACAGTATGTAATCAAATTGTCGACCAAACTCATATCTGGCTGAGTCAGAAATTCTGAAATAAATCGGTATGTTAAACTAGAAAAAATATAAGTAAATCTATTTATGTTGGTAATAGTTCTTTGTTGATCATTTCCAGGTTGGCTTTAACAAAAAATAAAGTAAATTATCTTTGCCACTCTAAGTATTTACTACCCGTAATTTGTAAAGTAACCAAAAATACATTTTACTTAATGATTTTTAGAAATTTACATATTATGTATTAAGAAATTTTGTAATTTTTACTACGCAAGATGATGTATCAATTTGTTTGTCATACATGCTTGTGATCAACATATTTGCATACAATACATTTTGCATAAATATTATTACCATATATACCTATACTAATAAAGGTGTTTAATAA
>JADRCO010001850.1:0-16588 GCA_021464525.1 Rhizophagus sp. LPA8_4_AMF | reverse complement strand
AATACCCTAACCCTAATCCTAACCCTAATATAAGCCTAAATTCATATATAAATGACGGCAACCAATCAGAACTGTGGGGGTAAATTAGTAAACCCCTAAATTACATGCATTTAAATTTGTTATACAAAAATTTCATAAGAAAAGCCACATAAGAAAACACGTCCAGTTCCATCCAAAAACTTTAAAAAACGCTCTACAAAAAATAAAATTTTCCTGTTACTTGTTAGTAAACCGTCCCAATCTAGCTAAAACTAAAATATCCTTTCTGGATGTTAAGAGACAAAACTAAAACACACAAATAACAGAAACTACGAAAAGACTAATACAAAAAAACCTAGAAAACTAAAAATTAACTATGTTAAAAATTTGTTGTTGGAAAATTTTTCACGTGACCACACGTAACTTCAACCAAGTTAATTTAGTTCCTGTTTTCCAGAAAACCATCCACTCCACGCTTCTTCTGATAACTTTTCTCTAGGACTTTTCTGAGCCCGTTTTTCATTCCTATTCTTTACGTCCTGTTCACGATTCTCATCTTTAACCCGATCCTCAAAGTTCGTGTTCAAAGCTGAAAACATTTTGATGAGATCAGTCATCTCAGCTTTTTTGACTTGATCTTCTTTTATCTGTACTTTAGCCGCGATAAAATCCTTCAAGGGTGAACCGACCGTTAAATTTTTCACAACTTGAGCCTCAGCAAATTCAGCTTCTTCCACGATCTTGTTCCATTCCATACTAACCCCTTTCTGGTTAAATAACCTTTCTAATTCCTTTAACTTTGGTGATACCGCTAACAATTTTTCTTCTGGCGTACCGTTAGTTGGTGTCAGGATATTCAGTTTAATTTATTCAGTGAATCAGAATTATATTGTCAAATAAAAAAAATAAATAATTTATATTTACTATTAAGATCCTTAAAATGTTTGATAAACTATGAATCGATTCACGAGTTGGAATGCTAAGTCTGATAGTATAAGTAACGGTAACCTACAACAATCCATATTATAATTTTGATGATATGAATTAAAATTACTAAATCTATAACTCTAAACTTGAAGAGTAAAGAGTTACCTGAATTTCTTTCTCTCATTTAAAATAATTTTCAATCATTATATAATTGTCATTTCTTCGTACTTGAAAATTACTTTTTCAAATTTGAAGCAATATCATCCTTGCTATTTCACCAAAAGATTGAATGGAATGGGTTATGAAGTGTTAAATTAATAAAATAAGAATACAAAACTTCAATATAATAATAGAGCAGTGATTTTGGAAAGAAAATATACTACATACACATCAATCGCAGTAGAAATTATAATCTCCCGCTTCCTGGTAATATAGTTCTATGATGATATTTCAAAACGTGTTTAAGCAAATATATAATCCGCTATAAATTATAAAAATAATTAATTAGCAAAAAATTACATTATTAAAATTAAATGTAATTAAATAGCTAGTTTACCATGATCACAGAAAGACACTTTGTCTTAAGCTCGATTCTAATATAAATTTTGATTAGAAAAATCAACTTTCAAAAAAAAAAACAAATAAAAATAAAAAATGCGCTAGTTTAAAACGATGATTACAAACTCCGCTACCTGATATATAAAGTCCACTTGTTATCGTTGATGCATTTGAAAATTAAAAATATCTATAGTAAAGCAAAAAAAGAACCATCGCAAATAAAAAATAATTTACAAAGATCAAAGAATTACTCTAATAAATTAAAATAAATAAAAGTCTAATTTCTAAAAAAAAAGATGTCAGATAATTTAATTTCCTAAAGTAAAAATAGTAGAATATTAGAGTAAGTTGTTAAAAAAATTTAAAAAAAAAAAAATTTACAAACTCGCCAATAAAAAAGCCAAAATCTAAGCTCAAATGAGATCGGTAAGTAATTGAGATAATGCTCAAGAATTACCAATCAATTGAATAACAAATGGCAATCAACATGAGGAAACATGCTACAAATTAGGAAATATAGCATTTTTAGCCAATCTTATGAAAGAAAAAGATGGTCTCTATCACTCAGTTTTTTTAGCCAATCAAATCGTTTAATCATTGAGGAGAAGCAATAATGACCTCATGCATGCACGTTGTCAATCCTATATATGATTGACAACGTGCATGCATGAGGTAAAAAAGTGCCATAATTTTTGTGCTTAAGTATGAAATTTTCTCTTAAATCATCGAGCGATCCCAATCTTACCTAATACTCAACATACTCCTTATAAATACCCTCAAAAAGCACGCGTAAATTTAAAAGACGTATTTAAGAATTATTTTACGATTACGGATTGATTGCGGTCAATCCTCCAGTCTAGAAATGAACCAGGCTATAGGTGTAATAAATGTCTAAAAAAGCACCATTTTGTTTAATTTTTGTTTTTTTTTGTAATAAGACAAAATGATGCATTTTAGACGGTTTTACACATAAACACAAATATAAACCAAATTTAACACATTTCATTTTTATAGGGCGAAAATTTCCGAAATTTTTAATATGTTTAAATGTCATGTTTATTTAAATTATTCCCCCCCCCCCCCCTCAAATTTTTGAGTCAGAAAGACGTTAAACCAATATTTAGTTTGGAATGGCCTTAAATTAATAATAAAAAGAACAATATTAAAAGAAGTATTATTTATATTATTTATACTAATTATTTAAAAAAAAATTATCTATGTAATTATAAATTTTTAATTTAAACAAACAAATTTTCTTAAGTTTATTTTTTTGGTCGGGCATGTTTTTATTATTTTTAATACTTATTCTAACTAAAAATCATAAAAAAAATATGTTCGTCTATTTTGATTATATTGCCAATCCAGAAAGAATAAAAATGATTATTAATAATAAAAATTGGAAAAAAGGGGAACCGCCGCATGCCCTGTGTCATTTGCCTGAATAACATTTTCCTGAAGTTAATTTTCCGATTGGCCATTTCCCGAACTGGATTATTTCCTGAAACTCCAAAGATGAAATATACCTATACATATTTAAGTTAATAAAAAATAGAAATAAAAAAAAATTACACAAAAAGATTCAGTTTTACCGTTAAAAAAAATTCAGCCTAAAAAAAAACTTCGGTCCAAGAAGAAAAAAAAGGGGTATAATCTGCTACGGCCGACTGCATCATCCTCCAAATTTTTTTGGTTATATAGGTGATTAGGATCGTACGCACGAGTTTTTCCATATTTATTTCATATTAAGCTTTGTTACATCTCATTTATACATAGAAAAATAAAATGGTTACTATAGTCTATCTAAGGCCGCTCAAAATTAATTCTTAGTTTAACGTCTCCCCCCCTCCCCTCTCTATTTTTGAAAATTTCAAAGGTAATTTAAATAAGAATTTTATATATGTTTAAAGCACCCTCTCTTTTCTAAAATTGAGTGGTACCGAATATTTCCGATTTTACCGAAATTTCCGAAATTTTTAATATGTTTAAATGTCATGTTTGTTTAAATTATCCCCCCCCCTCCCCCCCTCAAATTTTTGAGCCAGAAAGGACGTTAAGCTAATTATTAATTTGGAATGGCCAAGACACTGCCAAGACATTAGGTAATGAAAATTACTGCCCATCCCGGATCTATTTCATGATGATCACATTTTGCTACATGGTTGTCGACAATAATTCACAAATTCGCAAATTCGCAAATTTCAAATATATATACCCCAGGAGTCAAACTTAAGTTTAATCAAAAAACAATAACATACTAATTTACCATTTCTTATAGGAAGAAGAACAAATCTTTATCAGACCTATCAAATATACTAATTTTCTATAATCGTCATGAAATCTCTTTCCCTTTTCGTTTTAATCATTGTTAGCCTAATAGCTTTTGTGCCGCTAATTGAAGGTAAACTTTTGAATGATTATTGCAGCAATTATCTCAATATTATTTAATATGTCCTGATTGAGTGCAAACGATATTACAGGCTTTAATGTATATATCCAAAACAAATTGGAAAGAGGTTTATGGGCCGAAGTTGCTGGCACCTTAAATAAGGAAGATAATTTTAATTGGCAAGTTAACGATTAAAGCTCAGCACGAGCCGAGCTCTTGATAATTCTGGCCAAATTTATAGTGCCGGGCAGAATTATACTTAGTGTAACATATGCTGTAGCACGAAATTTCATTGTGTAACATGACTTACCCGGTGGCTAAACTATTTATCCGAAGTCACGTGATCACTTATATTATAATTCTGGCCGGCACTATGACCGGCATTATAGATAATTACCAAATTCTGCATAAAAAACTCGGCTCGTGAGCCGGCTCAAGCCGGCTCGTGCGGAGCCTTATTAACGATGCGTGGGCTCAGGATTCGTCAAGGGCTCACGCTGGTTTCGTTTTATCGGTACCTGATAATGTAAAATCGTATTGGCTTATTTTTGGCGCTAGTCTCTCCACAGAACAAGATAAATGGCGCGGACCATTCGATAATAATAATGATAACTGTTGGCATTTTCATGGTCATTTGGAATCATGGGAGATATTCCCTTGCCCGTAGTTATAATATGATAATATTTTGATTAATTATTTTTCAACGTTTAAAAACTATTAGCGCTTTCTTTATTAGCATTTTTATTAGTGACACAATTATTAATTTAATATTATTATAATTTTTATTATGTTATAATCTTTACTTTATGACCTTTAATCATTTGATTATTTTTATAATCTTTAATTAATACAATTTAATAAAAAAAAATGTATCATTAATTTGAATATTCGTGTTGGCCAGTCAAGAGATAGAATAAATGGATTACTAAAAAAAAAATTATTTTTAATTGACAATGTAAAAAAAATTTCATAACTTTGTGAAGTGAACCGTTAAAACTATTTTAAATTTATTTATAGTATCTTAGTGTGAAGAAAATGAATGGTCGTTTTTAATTCTTGTCTTCTCATTATATGAAACTAATTTCTAATACATATCAAATAGTGATATAAAAACTCGATGAGTTTGCCTAACTTCTCAATATCTCCAACCGAAGTAGTGGTTGATGTAATCCATTTTTTGTACATAGAAAAGCCCATAATGAATAAAAGCTATGTATTTATACCTTTCCCATGACCAACTTGTTAGACAAAAATAATAAAAATAATTAATTCACCGATCAATGCTACTTAGCAGTTAATAGCGAATTTTCCAAAAATGATCTACAAATCAAACTTTATATAGAACTTTATACTAAAAGATTTAATAAATTAATATTATGTAATAATCTTTGGCCCTTTTTTCAAAAAGAAATAAAGTATACTGTATAAATCTATCCTAAATTACAAATTTGAAAATATGAAAATTTTTTCTTCACAAAAAAAAATAAATTTCTTGGCTACTAATAGCAATGATGACATTCACGTCAATAATTTTATGGATAAATTTGATAGTAACTATTAATGTATTCATTTTCCTATATGTATTAAGATATTATTACAAATATTTTACACGTCAACCATGGCTTCCCGGTCCATTTCCACTTCCATTAATTGTAATTTACATCAAATAGGATTAAATCCAACACAATATGTAAAGGATAATCATAAAAAATATGGTGATATGTTTGAAATTTGGGTTGGAAGTATTGATCAAGTTTATGCTACAAACTCAAAAACTAAATTTTTTTCAAAAGGTACAGTCAAACATATTAATGGGGATGGTTTAACGTTTAATAATGATCTTACAACATGGAAACGAAATAGAAAATTTGTTATACTATCAATAAATTCTCCTAGATTTCTTAGAGACTTTACCCAACTTGTACAATCATTATTTAATGAGAATGAAAGTTATTGGGATAAAAAAGAATATGAAATTGATTTTGCTGTATGGATAAAATGTCTCACTACCGATATTGTCTTACAAACTGTTACTCGCAAACCTTCTTATTGTCTTAATACGTACTTGTTCGGTGAAATCAATATGATCCGATTAGACTTGAAGAAATCAAAAGTTCCTTTAAATTTACTAAAGCCGCACAAGCATTTTTTTGAACTATATTTTCAAGCTTTTATTCCTGAAATATTTAAAAATTATGTTCCAGGGATTTTATCATTTGAACAAAAATTACAAAGAGAACTCTGATTGGGTAAATGAAACTTAACTTTATCAGTAAGAGAAGAAATAAGATTAATAATATGCAAAGTGATGGAAAGGTTGGTTCAAACATGTTGGATATATTATTGACATTAAACACTCCACTCGATCCTGACTATGATGATGAAAGCGAAGCTCCATTAACTGATCAAGAAATTTATTCCACCATTACGGAAGTCAGTGTAGATACGGTATGTTTTATATTTTAAATTATTTAAAATATAATTTTTTCATTTAAATAATTATTTAAATAAAAAATGACTTAATACCATATTAGACTGGAAATATGTTCTGTTACACAATCTGGTTATTAGCCAAACTTCCTAAAGTTCTATCACATTTTCAAAAGGAAATAAGCAAAATTTTAGATGATGATATCATGACAAATAAGCTATGATGATTGGAAAAATTTACATACCTTGACGCAATTATAAAAGAATCTGCACGAATATTCACACTTGTACCATTAACGCCACGTGTTTCAACACAAGAAAGTATTATTGGAGGAAAATATTTGGAAGCTAATACAAATTTCTTTGTTTATAATGAAATAATTCATAAAATTTGCCCAGGAAAGAATATGTCTAATGTAGAATTGAAAACCTTATTATTATAAAATGATTTATCAAATAATAAAAATATAAAATAAATAATATTAACCTAGTGATGAAAAAGATTATAAATGTTTATTGCATCATAATCAATATTATTAATTTTCCTTAATAAAACCTTCTCTATTGTTACGACTCACAACAGATGATACATATTTTTGGCCAAAATGTCCATGTGGCTTATCCTTTCTTTGTCACACAAAATTTGGGGTTGCTGATCGCTAAAAATAAATTTGTATTACCACTAGTAATGTGAAGATGCAAATCTTCGTTAAAAAACAAAATCTGGTGAAAATATTTACAATCAAATATAAGATACCTTAAATTGATAAAGTTCCTTTTGAAACAAAGTAATATCAAAGATAAACAATAAATAAATATCAGGAGATAAGGTATCTGATACTGCATCATTTTAAAATAGTTAACCTGTTCCGACTTCCGATTTGGTAAGATTTCTATTGAATATGAAAAAAACAAATAAAAACCTAAAGGTCTGTACTCATATTTATTAAACTAAAATTTTTTTATATCGAATTTAAAATCATCTTTATTACAGTACTATAAAAAAATATTTTAAAAAAATTTCTAAA
The DNA here is from genome assembly GCA_021464525.1 of Rhizophagus sp. LPA8_4_AMF. Classification (NCBI taxonomy): domain Eukaryota; kingdom Fungi; phylum Glomeromycota; class Glomeromycetes; order Glomerales; family Glomeraceae; genus Rhizophagus; species Rhizophagus sp. LPA8_4_AMF. Next base: position 9,280 of record JADRCO010001850.1, on the reverse strand, counting down.
CGATAAAATTAAATATTACTCTATGAAATAAACCAAAAGATTTTTTGAACTTCTTTTATATTGATATAGTGAAGTTTAGGATATTTATTTAAAGTATTCATTCGTATAAGTATATTGATCGAGTTCTCATAATATTTTCAAAAATAGTTTTATACTCCCTTTCCACTATCTTTCAAAAACAGTAGATTACTAATTATTTTATTCTTAAATTTATTATTTCGCAAAATTTTGCATATTTTTTACCATTATTGTTATCCAATACAATTCTTACCTAATTCTCTAAGGGTACACTTCATTATGAATACGAATGCTGCGGCTGCTGTGTCAATAATTCAACCTATTACGCAAAGTAACGTACAAATGAATGAATGTGAATTTTTTCATTATGTGTCGATATGGCAAGCCGTTCTATAGCTGGTTTGCAACAGATCCCCAGTGGTTTTCAGCAGGTGCCCTGCTGTTATTGCAGCAGGTGATGGGTTGCACTAACATAAAATTGCCTTTTGTGAGTGTTTCACCAACTTGGTAAGATGTTGAAAAAGGAAATTTTTTTGCCAATCTGTTTGTATAACAATCACCTGCTGCAAAATAGCAGGGGACCTGCCGAAAAACAGTGGGGGTCTGCTGAAAAACTGCAGGGGATCTGCTGCAAAACGGCAGGTCCCCTGCTGAAGACCAGCAGACTTTTGACATAGGACGGTTTGCCATAGATAGATGCTATCATATAACTTGCCAAATTATTTTATATGGTTCTGTCTCCTTGGACGATCACAATTATGATCATGGGTTCTTTTATAATATTGACCCTACAGAAAATTATTACGTCACATGCAAATATTTTCACATTCTTTAATCGTAAATATATTGAACAAAAAAATATATGGAAAAGATATTGGCATAAATAATTTGGAACGAAAAGAATTACTATCTTTAAATCAAAAATTGAATTTGGAACAAGATTTGAAACAAATTCTTCCTCTTTACCTTACACAAAATCATATTCTTAATAGAGAAATAAGAGCGAATTCTGATCGAAACATAAATTCTTCTTACAGACATAATACACAGACAATTTCGGTAACTAATAGTCAAAATAATTTTAATAACTTTTCTCAACAAACTAGAGTTGGATATTTTACAAATAATGTCATTAATCCACAAGAAGTTTTCAATAATAATATTCCATAACAAATCCCTGAAGGATGACGTTGTAATGGAAATACAAATACATTTTGTGAAAATAAAGTTGGGAACAATGTAATGACAACACAAGCAGTTTCGATCGCTGATAGTCAAACAAATAGCTTTCTTCAACCTAACTTAGCGTTAGTGCTTATCATATCACTGATTCACCTCAACAAATTGGTTCCAATAATATTCCGCATCAAATTATTGATAGAGAAATGAGATTGAATTGTTATAGAAATGTAAATTCATTTCATGGGATTATAATGAATAATACACTAACAACACAATCTGTTTTGACAACAGATATTAGTCGAACTATGGTAATGATCTAAATGGAACTAGATACATACAGCAGCAAATTGATCTCAACAATAATTATAGAGACACAGATTCGCATAATGGAAATATTGGGCTAGCGATCACCAGGATATAAATGATACTCATCAAGTTAATTATGGAGGCACAGATTTTCATAATGGAAATACTGGGAACGATATAATGACAACGCAAGCTAATGGCTTGACATGCGATCATCAGGATATAAGTTCCAATCATATACAACATTATCAACAATGAAATCGTTTTGATATGTATGCTTTTAAATCTAACTTTTATTTCTCGTTTAGATGTTAAATTAATGAACTTATAAACATTAACTGAAGGACTAACCTATGTTAGTATTAAAAAATAATTTATTCCAAGTTATGTTAGGAAAAAAAAAAGTGAATATGTATACACATGAAGAGGTAGATAAATTTTTAAATAATCAAGAATTAATCAATCAAGACTCAATTAAGAGATTCTATTAAATTTATTATGTAATTAAGTTTATTAAAATTAAAGAATTATGAATAATAAGGAAATAATACGTCATTTAGAACAGCGACTTCAACAGCTTTCTTAAGAAGTGTTACTACTCTGTGCGGTAGAGGATGATCTCCTATACGCATAAGCGCAATTCAATCAAAATGCGTGCAAATTTATAAACTTTTTTCGCATGTATATTTTAAGATTATCACCAAGTAATTTGTACATCCAACATTCTAACTATTCAATATTCGTACATGGTTCTTGTATCGTATTTTTGCTATGTATTCTTTTATATCTAATTTTTAGATTTATATTAATAAAGAATGCGTTACTAATTAAATAAAAAAATTCAATATTCGTACCGTTTAGTTATTTTCAGCATTATGAAACCAACTCAAAAATCTAACGGATGATTTATTTTTGAATTTTAATGAAAATAATTAGGTTTAAAACAAGTTTTAAAACCAACTTGCGCAGTCACGATAATCACATGATTACAATATCCCATCCACAGATCATGTGTTATAAACGGAGTTGCTTTTTCCGCAAAAATCCCTGTGCTCAATCAAAATTTGGATAGTAGTATTTGGATACAGTATTTTGAAAATCTTGCTCAAAAATAATTATGTTTAACGTAAGCACTCCCAGTATAGTAAAACAAGTAAGTTATTTCGATGTAAAAATATTCAAAATTATAAAATCATACATCGGAAACATACTTTAAGAAAGCCGCTGTTCAAATGACATATTATTTATTCCTTGCTTTATTATTCATAATTCTTTAATTTTAATTTTAATTAATTTCATAATAAAGTTAATACACTATAAATTAAAAATATTAGAGTTAAAAACAATAGAAAACCCTTAATCAAATAATAATTTGTTAATTCTTAACATAAATTTAAAAACTCAAATAATCTATCTTTTCATATGTATGCTTTCCAACATAAAATAAATTATTTTGCTAATATTAACATAGATTAGTTCTTTGGTTATTTTAATAAGTTCGTCAATTTTAACCAGTATAAACAAGAAATAAAAATTAAATTTAAAAGTGTCCATATCAAATGGTATTATTGTTGGTGTTGAATATGATTGTTTTTTGTCGAGTAACTGAACTTGTGTTTCATTTATATCGCCATTAGCTTGCATTATCGTCACATATTTCCATTATACGGATCTGTGTCCCCATAATTATTGTTGATATTAACTTGTGGTTGAGTAACGTGGTGAATATCATGATTATCGTATGTCAAGCCATTAGCTTGCGTTATCATTACATTGTTCTCAATATTTCCATTACGCAAAACAAAATTCTACATAAGCGAATTCGCAGTTGGTCTTCTCAGGGATTATCTCAGGGATTATATCCGTAGAAATAATGATGTTGATAATTTCGGAGATATGAAACTTTGGAAAGTTAATGTTGAGGAAGTGAGGAAGTTTAACTTTGACAACTTTGGCGATGAGCCAAAATTTAAAAGACCGCAGTTTTCTCTCGAATAAAGAATGCTAAGTTTGCTGAACCCACTACTTCTACAAAGACTAGCAGAACTAGCACTTCATCAAAAGTTCCGAAAAAATCAAGAAAAGCAGTATCTTCAGTATAGTTTTGCAGATTTCAAATATATGGATTTCTTAAGAATGGGCGATGTGGAAAGACACGATTATGTTTAATTTCGTGAAGGTATGAATGTATGATTGCCTCGAAGAGTGCCGATTTATCAAAGCCCATTTGATATTTTGAGAAAAATGTAAAATTAAGTTGAAATTTATGAAATTCTTACTGAAATTCAGGGAAATGCATTCCAAGTTTGACTTTCGCAGTCACGTGATTAAAATTCGCGTTACTAATTCATAAAAATTATACATCGGAAACATCCAAATATTACTTTAAGAAAGCACTGTTCTAATAACATAAATATTACTCTTTTATTATTCATAATTTATTTTAACGAACTTAATTTCATAATAAAAGAAAATACTCCATAAAATAAAATCAGAGAATTACAAACAATAAAAAACCCTTTAACCGAACCATAATTGGCTAATTAGTTCTTAATAATCAGGTAATCTAACTTTTCATATGTATACCTGTTCAAAATTTATCTTATTTTTTTTTCTTTTCAAACATAAAATAAATTATTTTATTAGTATTAACATAGACTAATTTACAGTATTTTAACAACTTCGTTAATTTTGACTAGTATAAACGAGAAATAAAAATTAAATTTAAAAGCATCCATATTAAAGCAGTTTCATTGTTGATGTTGAATATGATTGGAATAAACTTGTTGCTGCTGTAATTGAGCAACTTGGCGAAATTCATTTATATCTTGGTGACCGCATATCAAACCATTAGCTTGCGTTGTCATTACATTGTTTGCATTGTTTCCAATATTTCCATTATGCGTATCAGTGTCCCTATAATTATCGTTGAGATGAGTAGCCTGGTGAATATCATTTAAATCTTGGTGATCGCATGTCAAACCATTAAGTTGTGTTGTCGTTACATTATTCCCAATATTTCTATAATGCGAATCTGTGTCTCTATAATCAACTTGTTGTTGGGTGTAAGCAAAGACTCTAGTTCCATTTACATTTTGGCGACCATTACCATAGTTTTGACCAATATCTATTGTCGAAACAGGTTGTATAGAGAGTGTATTATTCACAATATTTCCATGGAATAAATTTGTATCTCTATCAGTAATTTGCCGTGGAATATTATTGAAATCAATTATTTGTTTCGGATTGGTTACATGATAAGAAATTCCATTTTTTGGCGCCACAGATGTTGAAAAGAGAAAACCATTGTTTTGACAATCGGTAGTCGAAACCGCTTGTGTTATCATTACATTATTTCCAATATTTCCACAAAATGAATTGGTATTTCCATTACAACCTAATTCTTTGGGAATGAGTTGTGGTATATTATTAAAATCAACTTGTTGTCGTGGATTAGTGACATTATTATTATAATATCCAACTCCAGTTTGTTGAGAAAAGTTATCAAAATTAGTTTGACTATCAGTTATCGAAATTGTTTGTGCATTATGTCCGTAGGAAGAATTTAAGTTTCGATCAGAATTCATTCTTATCTCTCTATTAGAAATATGATTTTGTGTAAGATGAGAAGGAAGAATTTGTTTCAAGTCTTGTTCCAAATCCAATTTTTGATTTAAAGATAATAATTCTTTTCGTTCCAAATCATTTATGTCAATATCTATTCCATATATTTTTTTGTTCAATATATTTACGATCAAAGTATGTGAAAATATTTTACATGTGACATAATAATTTGCTGTAGAATTAATATTATAAAAGAATCCATGATCATAATTTTTGTGATCATCCAAGGAGACATTGCCTTGTAAAATAAGTTGACAAGTTATGTGATAAAACTTATCATCATTTGGTGTATAATGAAAAAATTTACATTCATTCATTTGATTCATTTGTATACTATTATTTTGCGTGATATGTTGTATCATTGGCACAGCATCCGCAGCATTCATATTCATAATGGTTCTTAAATTGGTACCGTTAAAGGCAAGATTGTATAATAATTAAGGCGTAAAAATATATATATTTTAATCTCTTTCTACAAAATAAATAATTTTGCGAAAGTTTTATGAAAATAGTTTAAGAATAAAAGTAATTTGTAGTCTTATATTCCCACTATTTTTTGAAAATATAAGCATATATAATTTATTTAAAAATAAGTAGAAAAACTATTTTTTGAAAATATTACGAGAACTCCGATCTATATATTTATCTTAAATGAATATCCCAAACCTCAATATATTCATATGAAAGAAGTTTAAAAATCTTTTTTTTTTTATTTCATAAGGTATATTTTTAAATTTTTCATTGAAAAAAAAATGAAAAAAATTAATTTTTAAATCGTTTTTTGAGTGGTATTAGAATAAAAAATTATTTCAGAATTTGATACAAGATATTTTTGGTTTTAATAAGAATTTTTCGGGGATTTTATAAGAAAATTTCAATTTAAGACATTTTAAAAAAACATTATTTGATTTGAACAATTTGAGTTACGCATACCAATTACATGAAAGGAAAAATCAATGATCATATTGATATGTAAAAATAATTAACAGTTAAAGGTAAAGAAAATAATAAGATTAAGGTGATACAAAATTTGAGGCGAAATATTTCGCAATAATCATATTAGAGTATAGACATGCAAAACAAAAAAAGGTAAGAAAATAAAAAGATTAAGGTTGCACAAGATTTGAGACGATACATTAGTAAATAAAATAAAAAATTAAGGGTGACAACAATTCCGCAATTGATAATGACATGAAAGAATAATTAAATGTAAGAAAGTAAAAAGACTAAGGTGACACAGAAATTGAGGGGACACATAAACAATAATCATATAAACTTGCAAATCAACAAAAATAATAAGATTAAGGTGACACGAGATTTGAGGAGACACAATGAAAAATTTCCACAATTGATCATATAGACATGTAAGAATACAAGTCATTGCAGACGGTAAACAATGATTAAGGTGACACGAAAAGTTGAGGTGACACATGAAAAAGATTCCGCTATAACCATATAGACATGCAAGAAACAACAAAAGGTAAGAGATTAAGGCAACAGAACATTAACGGTAAATAAAATAAAAAGATTAAGGGTGACAAAAAAAAATTTCACAATTGATCATGATATGTAAGAATAATTAAGAATTTAAGTGACACATGAAAAAGTTTCCGCAATAATCATATAAACATGCAAAACAAAAAAATAAATAGATTAAGGTAATACAAGATTTGAGGAAACACAAAAAAATTTCCATAAACATGTAAGAACAGCGTGTAAAAATCTCCAAGAAACTACCAGAATAAATTGAAAATTCCGGATTTGCTTAAAAAAAAGGATATTCACTGAATATATTCCGGTACTTAAAAAATTTCCCGGAATCTAATATGCCATATCCAAAATAATTTCCGGAATCTAAAAATCTTTCCGGTTTTACAAGGAATCTTTCAGAAAATCCGGAAAATTTAGTATAGATTTTATACGCTATGTAAGAATACAAATCATTGCAGATGGTAAAACAATTGTTTAAAAATTAAAGTGATACAAAAGTTGATGTGACACATGTAAAAAAGGGTAAATAGTAAAGAAAAAAAAAAGAAATTTATTTTATACAATAATAAGGGATTGGAGATGTTGAAAGACAAGACAAACAATTGGCAAATTTGTTTTTTTTCCTTGTTTTCTTCATTAATATCACGTATTTCGGACATACTCTGGCTGCTTAATTTTTTAGTCACAAAAATTTTTTATTTTTCGTATAGTTACACATTATAATTTACATGGTGCAATTGGTACATGTAAAAAAAGTTTATTTATTGTGTATCATCTTCAACGCCCATGAGTTAATTATTATTTGTATAGAGAGGAGAATAATTTTCAATTTCACGATTATGCACCTCCACACATTTCCGCACACCCATACATGAATAAGAAGGTTATGCTTAGATTAAGTTGATCAGGATCGGAAATTTACGTATATTTACACTTTTTATTTTCACCGCTTATACTGGTATAAGCTTTTATTAATAAAATACTATTTATTACACATAATTGATTTACCTATATAAATCAGTTATAAAGATAGTAACAATTAGTGTAATGCCAATAAAGGAGTTTAATGGTGAGAAAAAATAAATAATAAAAACAGCTGGTAAATATAGTTTAATAAAATTAATCTTCAATCATTGATTTGGTTAGTTCAAAATATTTAGGAAGGATATAACAAAGATAATAAATAAAAAGGATTAATTCGTGATCTGGTGATGATTGAATAAATTATTGTCCGAAGCGGAGTGGACATTTACGTTCAGGCGTCCATCCGGGCACGTGATTTGTTTATAAACTGCATGATCTGCATGATCAATAATCTGTAGACTTCATCCATTGCAATGATTGCAATGTTCGTCCGTCCAAGAATGTGATCTATGTTAAGCACGAAATTTTCTTGCAGAACCAGCTTAAAGTATATTTAGGAAAGCTTTACAATACTATCCTCCAATGCACCATTTAGAGTATGGATAGGAATACGATTAGGAAAAGACTAATTTATATTTCGCGTATCTAATTTAGACTTTAAATTAAACTATCTTAATTGATTGAGCTTAGTAAATATATTAATTAATTGAGTTTAGTAAAATACATAGGAGCTAACATTAAAATAGGCTGTTGTGGTGAGAATATGCCTCCGTCTCACATTTGTGGCAATTTCACGGGTCTGTTCTCTCAAAAATATTCTATTTAGACCATTTTCGTTTGAGAGACTTAAACATATCAAAAATTGTAAAAGTTTACAAGAGAGAATTGATGAGGAGAGGCGATTAACTTCTATGTTTCTTTGAATTAAGCTTAATAATTTATTGTATTTTTTATTTTTAATTAATTCATTTATTATGTTTCTTATTAGCGTCTGATGAGGTATCTTTAAAAATTAAAATTCGTTTTTCTTTAAAATTTAATTTTCAGCTCTTAGGAAAGTACTTTTTAATTTTACCAGACTTTTGGTAAATGAATAGTCAATTAGTAATATAATATACTTCTGCAGATTCATTGTTAATAAATAATAATAGAATTATATATTAACTTTCACCAGATTTTTTTTTACTATTTAAATTTTATGGTTTTTAGTTTTTACTAGCAGATTACGAAATACTTTCTTTTTTTTATCAGTTATGCTAAATGATTTTTAAATATTTTTTGGAGAAATTTTCCAAAATGATCCCAGTGTTATAATTTACGGAAGCGAAACTAATTGTCATTATGACTTAAAAAAGAATCTTTTCAGAAAAGTATTGCTAAATCTACTAAAAGTCGTTTACTAATTATATTAATGTTAGGTAGGACATTGCTCACTATTTGTTGCTGACTTGGCCAAGTCTTTCAAAAAACTTGTTGTCACCTGATCACCACGTTGAGGTGCAGCAACATTGATCAGGGGGGAAGGGGAACACGAAAGGGAAAGGGGAAAGCGAAGGGAAAGGAAAAGGGGAACACGAAAGGGAAAGGAAATACGAAAGGGAAAGGGGAAACGAAAGGTGAAGGGAAAGGGGACACGAAAGGAAAAGGGGAAGGCGAAAGGGAAAGGGAAAGGGGAATACGAAAGGGAAAGGGGAATACGAAAGGAAAAGGGAAAGCGAAAGGGAAAGGGAAAGGGAAAGGGAAAGGGGAATACGAAAGGGAAAGGGGAATACGAAAGGGAAAGGGGAATACGAAA
>JADRCO010001849.1:0-16601 GCA_021464525.1 Rhizophagus sp. LPA8_4_AMF | reverse complement strand
AATGATATAATGGTAACTAATGATGGTAAATGGAGTTCTGTAACAAATTCATATCCTAATCTTAACATCCCGAGAAACTTTGAAGTTGATGATTATGAAGTTTTTCAGGTGGTTAAAAAATAATTAGATTATCTTTTTTCGCAATTTGTATTAATTTTATTGTATGATAATATAAACTGATCTTAATGTTAGATTCTAGCAATTTATAAAAGAAATAAATTAGACCGAATTATATAATTTAACCATTATCCCATGGTTTGCTCGTGTTACAGTTTTGTGTATATATAAAATCATATAATATTTACAATAAACTTAAATCTTTACTCGTACATATAATCATTTAATGCTGTTTTCGCTGTTTTCAGAATTGTGCTACTCCATGCAAATATTACAGGGCGATTACTGGTCAAAGTCCGGACAAAATTTATCTTGCGACCGTCCTGTAATTACAATCACCCAATAATCACAATATACACAGAATTCTGAAAATTGCGATAAATTATCTTCATTTATGTGCATTATCTGAATATGATGCATAATTAGTAAAATATACTTCTTTATTTCATTGATGATAGTATTTAGGAATATATAAGTAATATAGTTCCATCCATTATTGTGTTAGAAATCCATTTAGCTTTGAGGATCATCAGTGGCCAGAAATTTGTTACCCCATTTAAGCTCTGACGTGCGTAAAATTAGTACAATGTGCAAATCCATTTTTTTTAATTTTGTTTTTTTACAAAATGCTGAAACTATGTGTATAATCTTCAAAGTATATACATGTATTATAATAAGGATTATACCTTATGAAGATTTATTTCAAAAAAAAAAAAAAAAAATGGAATTTTAAGGTTTTATTTAAGTTCAGATATAGAACAGATAGAATTACACCATAAGGTAATCTTGTTTTGTTCTTATAGACAAATATTTTAGAATTAATTTCAAAATTTTCATGAAATTAATCTTATTTTTCGTGCTAGTAGAGATGCAGATTTCCGTTCTAAAGTAATTACAAAGAAACGACTATTGTTATACAGAAATTAAATATACCAGTTAGTTTCGTATTTATAATTGAACATTGGAACGATGGTATAGTTTGTAAAGCGCATGTCGCACGTTGTCACGGCAATAGTAATATAATGATAATTAACAGCTAATAACGGTAATAAATGAAGTTCTGTGATAAATTCTTATCCAAACCTTAACATTTCAAGAAAATTTTGTTCTGTGATAAATTCTTATCTAAACCTTAACATTCCAAGAAATTTTGAAATTTCTGATTATTGAGTTTTTTAGGTACTAGTAGTTAAAAAGAATTACAGATCGTGTAATAAAAATTGCCGTTCATATGACTTAAACAAAAGAAAGGAAAAAAATGCATTTTCTTACAAAATGAATATTTAAAATACATTTATTTGATTTCTATTTAGCATATTTTATAAAAAAAAAAGTCATCATTGACTTAATTTTTTTTTTAATTTTATATTAATTTGCATTAATTCTTAACTAGTTATTAAAATTATATCAAACTTCAATATATTATAATGGATATCTATTCTATAAATATAAATATTTGATCTCTAATTTGAATAATTACTGATTAAAAATTTAAAATAATTTATAGGTTTACAAATTATGTATAATAATTTTAGGTATTTTTAAAAAAGTATATTATTAACATTCTATAAATAAATTTTCAGCCACTAATTATTTATTGTTTATGCAGTATTTTATTATGGCAATATTTTTCTCTTCACTATATAGAAAATACTGTATGGTGTATACCACGGGACATAGTACCCCTCATGTACAGTACCCCCATAAAAAAATTTCCTGAATTTTAAAACATCCGGGAAACTTAATTTTAAGATTTCCAGGATACCCAGGGCAGGGTACTATCAATATACAGTATGCAATGTAGATTTTGAAGTGATTTCTTATAAATTTAAACTTATTTTTCGTGCTAGTAGAGATGGCAATACAGCTGTAAGTTTTCATGCTAAATGCAATGATAAAGGAGCAACTATTGTTGTTGCAAAAGTTAAAGGAACCAAACAAATAGTTGGAGGTTATAATCCTCTTGATTGGAATGGAAATGGTGATAACAATACTCCGAATAGTTTTATATTTACATTTGAAAATTATAACTACATTAGTACAGGTAGGATTGGAAGGATCAAGTGCTGTACGTTGTTTTTATGATTCTGGACCACTTTTTGGTAATCTCAACAATGGTAGCAATGATATAATGGTAACTAATGTTGGTAAATGGAGTTCTGTAACAAATTCATATCCTAGTATTAATATCCCGAGAAATTTTGAAATTGATGATTATGAAGTTTTTCAGGTGGTTAAAAAGAAAAAGGCTTGGAATTTTGTGATTAATTTTATACAATATGAGATTACTTTTTCAAACTAGTATTAAATAATTCATGTTTGCATGGCGTTCACAATAATTTGCTTTGTAATCGTTATACTTTATCTTTAATCATTAGATCCAATGATACTGTTTCAAAATGTTCGTAATTCAGCTTGTGTAGTATTTTTATATTTAATATTCGGGTTTATACTATTTATAAGTACAAAATGACATCGTATACAAAAATATCGTATTATAAAAATTTTCCTAGAATAACCGAATTTCGCTAAAAATCATAAATGTTGTTTTTGAAACGTACAGTGTGGGTCAAAAATACTTGAACTCACCTTCAAAATGCAATATTTTGGTAAGTATTTCACGAAATTTTCACCAAATATTCGTTTTAATCTGGCGGATTTTACAAATTGTTTGTTGTGAAACCACTGTTACTAGTTATTAAAATATTGCTAAAAATAGAAAATAGAGACCCTGCATATTTGCTACAATATTTTGATTAGCATTGCTCCAGTTTTCATAAAAACACTACCAAAATAATCTTCATAGCGAGAGGATTCTAACAAGCTCTTGATCATTAAATTCTAATCATCGGTTATCGAAATAGTGAGAATTATTAAATTAAGTAAAATTGCAGATCATTTGTAGATCATTTGCAGATCATTTACAAATCAAAATCACATTATTACGCATGATTTAATCGCATTTTTATCTGCTATATAATGAAAATAAAATATTCCGAAATTAAATAGTGCTTAAATTTTCTTACAGATCATAGGCCAAGGTATACAAATCAATTATTTAAGAATTTCTTTAAAAATTATTGGTTGAAAATTAAGTATTTAAGAAAAGATTGAAACTTGAGTTATTATTAAAAAAATTTTCTTTTAACACTAAGTATAATTTAAAAAAATTAAATATCAAAAAAAAAGTCATTAAATTATATAAATTCATGGTAAAAAAGTAGAAAATTTATTGTCTTCTTAATTGAACTTATTAAAAAAATTAAAATTTTAATAATTTAATAATTAAAATGTAAAAAAAAAAAAAATACTAATAATATTTATATTACTAAAATTTATATTGATAAAACCCTTGGTTTTAAGCTTTCAAACCAGCTATTTTATATTAAATTTGATGCATTATTAGTAAAGCAATAAAGCAAATTCAGAGTTTAATTATTTTTGTCCCACACTGTATATTCGCTTTTTTGTCGGAAAAAACATTTTTTATATGTTCATTTTTATGTTTTATGTGTGACACCTGTGTCCTGTGGATTCCAGCTGTGAAACTACACATAAAATTTTAACAATTTCGCTTTGATTAAACTAAAAGTTGATTTATCTACTCCTATTTACGGATCTTTGGAGATTCACAAAGTAGCTGTAAGTTATTATAAACCTGAAAATCAATTATATCCACGTGGTAGCCGTGGTACATATGATCGTTCGAATTACGAATTAATTTAACCAAGTAATTTTAATTTTATGACCAGTCAAAATGCTGTAATCAACAAATATGCATGTTTAATAAATCAACGGCTCATTTTTTATATAGCATACAAATCTAACATTATTAAATAATCAATGAAAATTTATATCTCGCCAAATTCTGCATGACGATAATTGTTGTCAACGTCATGTTGAAATCGATTTAGTAGTGTTAATGTTAACTCTAATAACGATATAACTTTGATGATGTAAAAATTTTATAGCAAGCCGTCCTAGTCAAAAGACCGTCACTGTGTACTTTCTATAACTTTCGGCGGTACTTGCGGCAGGTTACCTTGAAATTGGCAGGTACCTGCTATACAACTCAATGCCAAAAGAATGGTTGACACCAGAAATTTTCTAATGATCTAGCTATAAACGTTATAGCTTTCTAATATTTGAATCTACTAAAAAAAGAATCTGCTGCGTAAATCAGCCGGTACTTGTCGAAAATATATAGAAGGTATATCCGGAAATTATCTTAGATGTAAGAATTCGTAGTCCTGCGATGGGTTAATCCTATGTAGTTTATACAAACATAAGAAATTTACAAAAACTTACACAAACTTCTGCATATTTCACACATTTACGTAAGCTTACACCTAGTTACACCTAAGAAAATTTCCTGATGTATTCGCCGTAAGTCATATGTTTATTAATGATCTTTATCATAAAATTTTCAGTATTCCGACAAATACAATATTATTTGGATGAAATCCGTGACAAGAATTTCTGTCATTCTATTACCAATTAAGATTTTAACTTCTCTCATACATAAATTATTTACTTTTCTATTTTTGTTGATCAACATTCTGAAATAATCTGAATCGGAAATGCCTAACTAGATGTAATGACTAGGTAAATAACTTGAATCGTATACAGTACAATGAGGTAATCTCCTCTCACACTTCGTTGTATATACAGTATGTATGCGTATGAGAATTAATCACGTGACCTATTCGCAAAATTTTACGTCATGTGGTTACGCATAACCAGCCAACGTAAACGGAATGCACACAAATTTCCAATTATAGCATGTCGATCATTTATTGTCTATAAATTAACTGAAAACGTTCGATTGCACTTTTTTTCGAATTCTGTCATTATTTTTTATTAATACAACAAAAAAAAATGGATCCAAGATTATATTCAGGGATTTTGAAAAATTTTGAAAAATTATTAGCATCAAGGAAGAATTATGATGTCATTATTCAGGCTGGTGAAGGACTTAACCAAAGAGAACTTTTTGCTCATTCTACTGTACTTCGTTGTCAGTCAAATTATTTTGATACAGCTTTTTCTTCTAGTTGGGCTGAGAAAAGGAATGGAAAATTTTTTTTTAAGAAACCAAATATTTCTCCATATATCCTTGATGCTATTCTCAGGTAATATATGACGAAAAATAATTAGAAAAAAAATGAATATATACTGTATATATATATTCTATATTTAATATAAATGATTAAGATATTTTTATTTATTTAATATTTTTTTTCTTTGTTAGATATTTATATTGTGGAATGATAGAATTGAACGCAATGTCTGGAACATATATTTTAAATTTATTGGTTGCCACAGATGAATTAGATTTACGTTCACTTGGTGAATATGTTCAAGATTTTTTTATAAAGTTTCAATATAAATTCTTAAAGAATGACCCTATTGCAATACTTGAAATCATTTTTCAACATGAAACTTTTACAAAATTAAAGGATTATTTTTTAGAAATAATTTGTCAAGAATCAGACATTTTATTTGGAACCGATAAGATTTCAGCTTTACCGGCACAGATATTAGAAACATTACTTTTACGAGATGACCTTGCATTGGATGAAATTGAAGTATGGAATAATTTGATTACATGGACTCATGCACAACAACCTACCGTTAAAGAAGATCCTTACAAGTGGACTAACGAGGAATTAACATTAATGGAAAAAACATTATCTAGATTTATTCCATTAATTAGATTTCATGATATTAGTTCAAAGGAATTTTATAACAAAGTATTACCTTATCAGTATTTATTGCCAGAAAGATTGAGACTAGAAATTTTGCGATTTTATTTGGTCGGTGATTTAAGACAAATAGGCTCATTACCATCAAGGATCTTGTGCAATGCCAATGAACTTGATTCTAATATTATTAATGCAAAATATCTGGCATTATTTGCACGTTGGATGGACAAAAAAGATAAAGTCTTAAAAAGAATGTCCCAAAATTTTAATCTTATTTTACGAGGCAGCAGGGATGGGTTTGATGCTGATACTTTTCATTTAAAATGTGATAACAAAGGACCAACAATTGTAGTCGCTAAAATTAAAGAAATGCATAAAATAGTTGGAGGATATAATCCACTTGATTGGGAAGGGCTCTCACTTAAAAGTACACCAGACAGTTTTATATTTTTATTTGAAAGTTGTGATGATGTTAATGCTGGTAAGATTGGTAGAGTGAATAAAGCGTCAAATGCTATTGTTTGTGATCCTTCGTGGGGACCTCTCTTTGGTAATTATGATAATGGTAGCAATGATTTAACTATGAATGCGTATGGAAAATGGACCTCTGCTACGAATGCTTATCCAAATATCAATATTCCAAGAAAATTTGAAGTTGATGATTATGAAGTTTATCAAGTAGTTTATCAAGTAGATAATTAAAATTTTCATATTTTTAATAGATTTAGGTTTGTTTATTTATTTGCTACTATTATATAAGTAAAAAATTGTGATAAAGTTATTATTTAAAAATAAAATTACATTCATCAAATTTTTTTTTTTTTTTTTTTTTAAGGAAAAAAAAGAGAACAATTTCAAAAAAAAGATCGTAAAATTAAAAATGATATTATTATTAATAAAATAAGTTTAAAAATATCAAGTTTTCAAATTTTCAATTAAATTATTATTCGAACTTGTTTATTTTTAGCAGTTTCTAAATATAATATAATAATAAAAAATAATTAGTAAATACATAAAATACTATTAATATTTAAATTTTATAGTTGCCTTGATTTAAAAGAATGAATTCTTAGCCAAAAAAGAATATAACGTAATATATTTATTGAAAGTTATTAACAATTAAAACCATTTTCATTTTATTGAATTCTTCATTAAGAAATGTAATAATTAACCCATTAAAGTAATTAATATAATATTAAAAGTATAAGATATTTCCGAAACGGATATATATTTTCAAAAAAAAAAATATATAAACAGCTTATGATACTTTAATTAGTTTATGATATTTTATTATTTTATCATTATTTTTTAAAATATTTAAAATTTTTAAATATAAATAATAAAAAATTTATAGTATATAACAAAATTACAAAATTATAAATTTATTATAAAATAATTATGAAAATATAAACAATTACATGTGTTCAATATAGTCAAAAATGGAGAAATCTCGTAGGGACTATAGTACAAAAAAAAAAATGATCTTTAAATCAATTTAAATTAAGCAGGACTTATTCAAAGCTTACATATATAAATATATAAATATGTGTGATTTCAGACCTGTGAACATTACATAATAACTTCCACATGCCTCATTTATACAGATACAATATTGGATATTTTAATCCTTTAAGTAAATATTTCACGAAAATGAAAATGTTGACATTTACTACAAACTAATTTATAAAAAATGAAGTTATTTAGCTTAATTTTAATCTTTGACATAACTTATTCACTGGAAAAACCACAATCATTTACTCGTGCAAAGAAATATTATCCATTTTACATCATAGTATAATTTAAAAACTTAAATAAAGGCACAAAAATAAATTAATTTTGAGATATTCTAATAGTTAGTCCAAATTCCAAGATTCCATATAAATATGCACCAGACAAATTTTATTGGTATTTAATATAAAATCAATAATAATAGTTCAAATATTGAAGATGGAATGAGTTCAAGTAGTGATAAAAATAGAAATTAAATTGAGAGACCTTTTTAATATAATTTTATCAATCAATATTAGCTAGTATTGCTAGTATTACATATTATTTTTTAATAATAATGTTATGATAATATAAATATCAATAAAATATCAATTGTCTAGTTAAATTAATTAGGAATATAATACAAATCATTTTATTATTATTTACCATAAAAAAACAAAGAAAAATTATTTTATTTTATTTTTTTTTGGCAAAGATAAAAGACTTTTTTAATTATATAAATAAATTTATGTACTAGAATAATATTTTTTTATAAAATTATTTCCTTTCATTAGAAAAAGGAAAAATATTATAGCTGAAGATAAGAAGATAATATTAGAAAAAATTCAATAATTTGAAAATTAATTAATTAGTTTTATTTTATTATACCATATATATTTGAATCCCTCATTTTTATTCAGATGAAAACTTTCTACAAAAAACTTTGGCTTACTCAAAAGTAGCGAAGCAAACCAATTAATGTAATCGGATTAGATACTTTAATTTTCTACTTATCAAAAAAATAAAATAATATATTGCTGCGAAACTTTGAAGTGGCATTTGGAGATTAATCTGCCCGATGAATTAATTGTAGAGAATTAAAGCCTGAAGACTGAATTCAACCAGTATTGTGAATTCCAAACAACTCAAAGCATCTCCAGTCATATAGAGATTGTCTTTATTGGACCTTCATTATTGGTATATCTGACTTGTAAGTTATTTCAATTATCTTTCAAGAAACAATATATTTATTATATATATTATTTCATTATAACCATATTGTATGTAAAACTTACCATAATAATCTATCTATATTTTATGATTTCATATAAGACAATAATTGTCAAAACAAACTTCTTCAAACATTATTCATGAGCAGAAACTCAGGTAGTTTAATCTTATGAAGTTTAACCAGATTGTAAACCTGCACTAAAATATGAGTAAATTGTAATAACTCTTATTGTTAAAAGTAAATAAATTTATATTATTTACAATACTTTATATATAGGAAACAATAACCATGTATTTTTGTATTTTGATGAGTAATATTGGGTTTTAAATATTGCATTTGTAATAAAAATAACATATTATTAAGAGGTATATTATTTATATTAAGTTTAGCAACTATATTATTATATTTTTTTTAAAACCTAACTGATCTAAACTGTAAAGTGTGAATTAAATAACCATCACTGATTTCAATAATTTATAAATTTGTAATAATATTTATTTATTTATTTTATATAAAATCTAACAATTTAATTTCAAAATTTCAATGTAACATACATAATAACTTTAATAAATATTTACTAGTTAAAGTATTTTAAAACTACCTGAAAAACTTCATATTCATCAATTTCAAAATTTCTTGGAATGTTAAGATTAGGATAAGAATTTGTTACAGAACTCCATTCACCATGTTCAGTCATCATTATATCATTGCTACCAAGGTTATAAGATCCAAAAAGTGGTCCATAATTACTATAACAACGTACAGCATATTCCGGTTGTAATACTCTACCTATTCTACCTGTATTAATAATATTGTAATTTCCAAAAGAATATATAAAACTCTCCGTTGTAGTTTTATCGCCATTTCCATTCCAATCAAGTGGATTATATCCTCCAATTACTCGATTACTACCTTTAATTTTAACAACTATAATTGTTGGACCTTTACCATCACATTTTTCATGAAATGAATTAGCATTAAATCCATCTCTACTTCCACGTAAAATAAGATTAAACTTGTATGGAATTTTTGTTAAGAGTACATCTGCATCATCGATCCAACTTGAAAATAATGCTAAATGATTTGTCTTTATAAGAATAGAGTCAATTGTACAAAAGGATCTTGATTGTAATGTTCCTATTGGTTTTATATCTGCAGCATAATGAAATTGCCAAATATCTTGACTTAGTCTTTCCGGTAGTAAACCTTGATAAGGTAATATTTTTTGATAATATTCTGCTGAATTAATATCATGAAATCTAATTAATGGAATAAACCTTTTTACTGTCCTTTCCATTAATGCTGCCTCATCACTTGTCCACTTGGAAGGATCATTATTAACGGTTGGTTGTTGTTCATGAGCCCACAAAATCAATTTATCCCACGCATCAATTTCATCTAAGGCAAGATCTTCACGTATAAGTAATGATTCTAATATATGTGGTGGTATTTTCGAAATATTCTTCATTCCAAATATAATGTCTGGTTCTTGACAAATTATTTTTAAAAAATATTCTTTTAATGTTGCAAGAGATTCATATTGAAAAATAACTTTAAGAATTCCAACAGGATCCTTTTTTAAGATTTCTTTTTGATCATGAAATAAATATATTTGATTTTCATTTAAAAATTCTTGAATATATTCACAAAGTGTACGCAAACCCAATTCATCCGCGGCAACTAATAATTTTAAAATATCTGGTCCGTCCTTGCTGTTTAAATCCATTTGTCCACAATATAAATATCTAAAAATATATATATATATATATAATTAAATAAGTAAATAAATAGACGTGTTTTTTTAAATTATTATCTTTATTAAATACTTATTTTTTAAAATATTTTATTATTTACATATTATGCTTACCTGAGTACAACTTCAAAGATATGTGGAGAAATATTTGGTAGCCTAAAATTATAGTTTCCATTCTTAAATTCCATATCAAAAAAATCTGATTGACAACAAAGTATAGTGGAATGAGCGTAAATTTCTTTTTGATTTTGTCCTTCACCAGCTCGTATGATAACATCATAATCCTTTTTTGTTTCAAATAAATTTTCAAAATTCTTTAAAATTTCTAAACATAATGTTGGTTCTTCCATTTTTTTTCTTTTTTTTTTTTCCTTTTTTTTTTGTAACCGGAGAATTTTTGATTAAAAATGAATAATTGTATAACAACAAATTTTATATTCGAATAAAAATGATTTACATTACTGAATTTGGATTATTTTGAAACAATAAATAAACAGTTGTGTAATTATATAAGCAAATATTTTCTTTATACTGTACAATGTACTGTTGAACGGGTGCATTGAATGTTGGGCTGATTGTGTGTAACCACATGACGAGCGCAGCAAATTTTAACAAAATGTGCCGCAGTATATCCTTGAGACTTTTATTGCCAAAAATGCGCAACATCGCACTATTTCGTAGACGATCTACATTTAAATCACATCATTTCCACATTTCCATAATGACGCGTCCCTTAAATATTTTAAGCTCTTTATGAGATAAATTAAAAATGATTATTTCCAAACTTTCAAACTAAACTTTTCTTTTATTTTTCAAAAATACTTTTATAAGAATAAATTTTTTTTTTTCACACGAACAAAAAAAAAAAAAATAATAATAATTAAGGGAAAATGTTATTAGGAGGATTTTCATTAGAATTATTGGTAGACGGAAAGTTACTTAAAGAGTATAACGAATCTGTTGATAAAAGAACCGTAAATATTTATTCAATATTAATATTTTCAAATTTAAATTTATAATTTTTTTTTTCTTTTATATTTATTAATTTTATAATACTTTTGAATATTATTAGACTACAACAGGTGTTTCGTATGTACTCGACCAAAAATCTGGTGAAAAGGTTGAAAGGTGAAGTATCATATTATTCAAGAAGTTATTTATTATATCATTACCAAAGTCGCTAATCTTAATTACTATAAATTATAGTGATCAAACGTATTATGCAGCGGTAGATCAATTAGATAAAAATTATGAAATATTATTTGGAGCTAAAAAAGAATTATTTACTATGGGAGAACAATCTTCCGCCATATCTTTTCGAGCAAGAATTTATGTTGATGGTCAATTGGATCGCTCTTTAAGATTAATTAATAAAGCAGTTAAAATTAAGAAAGATGGTTTCATTGGTGAAAAAAGAAAGAAGGCTGCTTTAATGTTTGATCTTTCTAAATGGATGGAAAATGATGACGAAAGTATTGAAGAAGGTGAAACTCAAAATAACGTTAGTGCAAACAATATTAAGAATGATAATGACGATAACTTGAGTAATGAAAAGAAGCCAGACCAGAATAAATTTGGGTATGGTGCCGTATCAGTTTACTTCTTCAACGCCAAAGATTTTGATAAAAATGAAACAGCGACTGGGAATCCTATACCGTTGGCTGCGTTACATTTACATTATCGACCAACACAATGGCTCCTAGCAAGAGATATTCTTGCCAAGGAAGAGTCAAATGATATCTTTGATGAGGCTCAAATAATAAAAGAAGTTGATGATACGCAAAACGTTCAACAAGTCAAGCCTCATCCTGTTCATTCTGGAAATAATAAAGATATGAATCAAGAAACTGATGATGATGATTGCGGTATTTCGGAATGGACAGGAAAGTTAGACCTGGGTGATGCACAAGTTATTGAAGAGAACCGAGGAGCGAAGAAAAAATCTCGTGGTAGAAAAGAGAAAAAGAATGTTGAGAAAGTAAAGAATGAAATGGAAGAATCTGCTGATAATGATTGCGAAGGAAAGGATGATGTACAAGAAGTTGATGAAGAGAACCAAGGGGCGAAGAAAAAATCTCGTGGTAGAAAAGAGAAAAAGAATGTTGAGAAAGTAAAGAATGAAATGGAAGAATCTGCTGATAATGATTGCGAAGGAAAGGATGATGTACAAGAAGTTGATGAAGAGAACCAAGGGGCGAAGAAAAAATCTCGTGGTAGAAAAGAGAAAAAGAATGTTGAGAAAGTAAAGAATGAAATGGAAGAATCTGCTGATAATGATTGCGAAGGAAAGGATGATGTACAAGAAGTTGATGAAGAGAACCAAGAGGTGAAGAAAAAATCTCGTGGTAAAAAAGAGAAAAAGAATGTTGAGAAAGTAGAAAAATCTTCTGATAACGATTGCGATATTTCGGAATTGGCAGAAAAGCTAACTCTGGATGATGCACAACAAACTGTTGGAGAGAAGAAAAAATCTCGTGATAAAAAGAAAACGAATGTTGAGAATGTAATTGTAAACCGTTATAATTTGAGACCGAGAAAATAAGACAGATTGTAAAAATGATTCGTAGTATGTAGCTTTAGTATACAATGTCATTACAATATAAACTTGCTCGTATCTATACACACATAACATAAATTAAAATTGAGGCGTAGTTGGCGTAGTTAATGTGCAATTTTTAATAATAATAATTAAATTTATTTTTTACTTGTATAAAAATAAAGTAATTTTACAATACAAAATGTCTAATAGTACACTCTCTTTTTAATTTGAAAAACTTCATATTCATTACAATTGAATTTTTTGGGGATTTTGATATCTGGATAAGAAATAGGCTTAGATCTCCATTCAGCTTTACTTTTCATAACTAGATCAGTACCACCACCTTCATAATTACCAAAAATAGCACCCCAATCTTTATAACAACGTACAGACTCATTGGGTTTTACACGTCCAATGACAGCAGTTCTAAAATCGTCAAATACACCAAAAGAAAATATGAAACTATCAGGAGAAGTTCTACTTCTATCATCAGAATCCCAGTCTAAAGGATTATAACCTCCAACAATTTGTTTAGAATTTCTTATTTTAATAACGATAAGAGTTGGACCTTTGTTATCACATAATTTATGAAAAGTTTGTGGATCCATACCATCACGACTACCACGTAATAATAAATTAAAATCATAAGGAATTATTTTAGCATTCTTATATTCAGATTTTCTATCGACCCAACTTGAAAATAATAATACATGTTGAGCAGTTATTATTTCGGAATCGATATTTGGTAAAGTAGCACGACGAATTGAACCATTAACTTGAGCATTTAACTTTGGATCGGATGCTATAGAAGGAGAACTTGTTCCTGGTAACATATGAGCTCTGAGGATTTCTTGTTTAAGATTTTTTGGTATTAATTCTTCATAAGGTAAAACCTTATTAAAAAAATCTTCAGCTGAAATATCAAGAAATTGAATTAAAGGTATAAATTTTTCAATAGTATTTTTCATCAAATCTATATCATCCCTTGACCATTTATTAACATCACTATCTAAAGTTGGATTTTTTGCAAATCCCCACAAAAGAATATTATCCCATATAGATATTTCACGTATAGATAAATCTTCTCTTTTTAATAATTGTATTAAAACATTTTCTGAAAGGGATTTGAATTTATCCGTACCTAATAATATATGAGGTTCCGCACATAATGTTTCCAAGCAAAATTCTCGTAAATGAGTAAATATTTCATGAGTAAATATCATATCGATCATTTCTATAGTATGCTTTTTAAAGAAATATATTTGATGTTTATTCAAAAAATCTCCCACATGATTCGTTAATTTATGTAATCCCAACTCATTTGATGCCATTAATAAATTCAAAACTTCAACACCATCTCCTTTATCAAGGATCACATTTCCTACATAAAGGTAACTATTTTACGAGAGAAATCACAAAGAGAAAAGGAGGAAGTGTGAAACGAGAAAATAAAAAAGAAAAAAAATAAAAAAATAAAAATTTAAAATCGAAAATAAAAATCGAAAAAAATAAATATACATGAATACATTTATTCAAATTAGTACATACCGTAAAATATTATTAAAAGATTTTGGAGTAATATCAGGTCTTTTTATAATATATTTCCCATCAATTTTTTCAATTGAATTAATAGAAAATGCGTTACGAAAATATTGTGATCGACAACTGAGTATAAGTGAATGTGCACATAATTCTAAATAATCTGAATCTTTTCCTGCTTGTATCAATACATCTTGATTATCTTTAGTTTCTAATAATAAGTTTAAATCATTTATTATATCTGGCCAAAAATTTTTTTCCATTTTTTCTTTTTTTAACATGAAAGAGATGAAAAAGACGAAAAAAGTTTGAGTAGGAAAGAAAAATCTTTACAAATAACGAAAAAAAAAATAAGCTTTTTTTAAATGTTCAATGGAGGAAGTCCCTAAAAATTTTGGGGTAGAATCAATTAAATACTATCATGTGGTACATAATCAATTGACTTCTATAGCATCCAGTAGACTAAATGATTAAAGTTTACTTTAAACCGGGACGTAGTCTTGTATAATAAAATTAGGGCAAAAAAGTTTATCATGGGGTGCTTTTCAATTATTATGGATGACTAGAAAGTAAACTTATATTCCATTACCACTATATGATAGAAAAATTAACAAATGTAGTAAACAACCAAAAAAGGCCGACAAATTCATGAACATGAACATATTATTGGTCGTAGATAAAAAAAAACAAATGGAATTTCTATTTGTATTACACAAGAAAATTTTATCAAAATTTTAAAAAAGTACAATTTAATAAAGTGAAAATTTTATCAAATTTTGAATAAGTACAGATTAATAAAGTTTATGGGAATTATCTATCTGTGCATATCTGCATTTTCTGCATGTCTGTATGTCCTCATGTCCAGCCTACGAAGTTATACTTCAAGAGGAAATGACTGTCCATACCTGGAATTATTCATGCAAATTAGCTTTATGGTCATAAAATAAACTTGATTGCGTATAAATATTTTATTGAACCAAAAATATTTAATATTTTTTTTTTTATCGTTCTTAAAATATAATTTCTTTCCTTATTATTGGAATTCTTTACTAATGGTGTACATTTATGGAAAAATAACCAAAAATCTATGCAACCTTTGTATCCGAATTGTTTAAAAATTACGAAATAAAGATGTTTTTAGATTAAAATTTCTCAACGTGGAAAATAAAAGAAATGAATTTCCATATTAAATTATCATAATAGATATTTTTAATTTTAATGTCCGATATGCAGGAGTAATTTTTGTCAATCTGGTTAATCTGGTTGATTTAGATATGATATTCATGATAGATGAGATGATAGAGTTTGCTGAAAATAAAGATGTTTATTAGTTACTTATTTACTAAAAAAAAATTTAACGTATTTTGGTCAACATTATGTATAGATAGTATCGGTTAGTGAGTTCTCCCATTTATCAACGATTGTTTGTTTTTTTTATTAATAAATAAAATATTATGTGATGTTTACTTGTTTACGAAATTAAGGTGAGAAAACAAAAAAAAATGTAAAGGACCGTCTAATAAACGTAGTCGCCTAAGTGTTATTTATTAATTTCAAGAATATCATGAAAGCAGTAAATTATATTTAATAATAGACTTAGGTGGCCAGTGTGGTGCATACTATATGTTCTAACCTGTATTGGTGGGTAAAATAGGGTCTTACCCTTACAGTTCCTAAATATGATGGTGGGGAGTTCTAATACTTAATGGGTTACTTCAAATAGTGTTTAAATTTTTTGGCATGCACGCCATACAGTATATATCGTGAACTTTCTCATGATCACGTGTTTAACATTGTATTGTACTTTTTTGCAAGATCATCTTTTTCTCTCCCTCTACCTTCTCCCACTTATATATTTTATTACAACTAAAATGAGTGACTCCGAATTCATGTCAAGTGATGATGAAATTTTCGATAGGGCTTTTGAAGTGATTTTATTGAAAACATTCCTAATGATAGGATAATGGTGGTTCCTCCAATGAAACTCTGGAATTGGAAGTTGATATAGCGTTCATGTATGTCTCTAATTAATTGTGATACCATTTGTAGGCATTATTTCTGTGTAATGTTACGAACATTTCAAGCTTAATCCATGTGGTTGTTGAAACTCTTCCAGATTTAAAGAGTAGAGCTTGGAACCGTCCAAAAAAACCTTAGCCGGTTAAAAACTGGTTAACCAAGAGCTTAACCGGTTAATTAACCGGTTAATATGAAAATTATTTAAAAAAA
>JADRCO010001848.1:0-16603 GCA_021464525.1 Rhizophagus sp. LPA8_4_AMF | reverse complement strand
CAATTATATTAAGCATGATGTGCAAAATATTGGTACAGCAAGTACATGATGGTCCTATAGGGCCGTATAATAATCATCATTATAAGTCTCCAAATAGTAGGGGGATTTGCGACATTATTTCACTGTGAAACGTATATGTGGCGGAATTTTGCCATATGGCCTGATTATAGACTGATAGTACCTAGATTGATTGTTGATCATTATATAAAGTTGCTGGATAAAAAAACCAAATTTTATAGCATAGCAATCAATCAACAAAGCAATGCTAATTTGAGCATTTAATCCAAAACATCCATTATTTAAATTCTTCAGCAATACTCTAGCACTTACCCCATATTAATATGTATCATCATATCAACCGTGGATTTCCCAGATCATATGATTATTAAATCATAGAATATGCAGTTACATAAACGATTTATGATTATCAAATTATAGAATATGCAGCTACATTTAAACGAATTTTCGATTTAAACTCGATCGCAATTATATAATATAATTATATAATATATTAGCCAAATCAAATATAAATATTAATTAAATATATATTTTTTTTAATGGCTAGTCGGCTTCAAACATGATTACATGTATGACAAAGGTATTACAAAATTCTTTTCGTACGAATCAATAAATTATACAAAAATGTTTACCCATTTTCATAAATTACTAAAATTATCCATTTATTTGTTTCACATGATTAAAACAAATGATTTAATGAATATTTACCTATGAGATTGCCATGGATTTGATTTCGATCTGTTGCCAATGTTCAAAGTAAATATTATCCAAACACGATTAACAAGAGGATCGTGAATCAGGATATATATAGTATTTGTTATGTAAACTTTGACCTTTTTTATCATAAATCGAAGAAAATTTCCCAGTCCTTACCGTAAATTAATAATTAAAAATTAAGGATACGATTATTAATATTGTTCTTTCACGTTTCGCAAAGGGGGAAATGATAATCATTATTTAATGATAAAAACTCCCGCAGCCGTGATATCTATGATTATTTAGGTTAACAAATTATATAAATAGGTTATTCTATCAAGTATATGTAACTATAAAATAATAATAAAGATTTATTTATTTATCGAACAAAAAAAAAAAAAGTACGATAATGATACGCGTAATTTATCACATGTTTTTACATACATAATAATCTCTTTGTCAAAAAATTATTTAAAACCGAAAAATTTCCAATTACATCATTGGAAAAAACTTTTCTAAAAATAATTATCCGCCAAAGGAATGTTTTGGGTGCACCTTTGTTTTTCATTGAGAATGAATATTCTATTTTAAAGTCATAAGTCATACCAAGAATCGCTGTGTAATTTATATTTATTTACTACTATAAGATTTTACTGCGCAGAATTACGTAGTCAACTCAATCTTTTATACCTTTCCGAATATAGGAATGAATAATACTTACTCATTATCACGGCATTAATGTGTATTTGCTTTTATGTCCATAGTCAGGTAAAAAGAAAATAAAGACAAAGAATATCATCCAGTTAACTTAGAGATTTATACAGAATAGATATTTTTTGTACGATCTAAAAAGTATATATAAGAAAGCCATGGCTCTTTTCTATCAAAATGTTAAAAAAAAAAAACAATAATAGCGAAAATAAAACATAAATAATAGACATTAAAACACGAGAAATACTGTACAATGTCTTTCTCAAATCAATATAGACAACAATCTTACAATAGAAGGCAAATTCGCCGTCAAAGAATTATTAATCAAATTTACCGAAGATATTATAATGATACCTTATTCAGAATTTCGCGGCTCACTTTTCAAAATTCTGATAATTTATACGTACAACAATTATTTAACGGATCTAATTTCAATTAAAAAGCTATGCTTTTTAAAAAAGATTCAATTTATCGAATTTATCAGCCGCAAATATTAAACGAGGCAGGACCCCGAAAAATAATACATTTTAGTATGTGCAAAATATTTATATAAATCTTTCATTTTTAAATTAGTAACAGCACACGAAGTTTTAGACACCGATTGCGATTGATATATTTTCGTATTCAGTTAGTTTATTTAATTTGAAATATGCATTACGAATTTATATATACTGTTTATAATAAAACTAAAATTTTGACTATGACTATATTTGATTAGCATTAGATAGATTAGTATTAGTTCTAAATCTACCCTCATATCATAATTATTAGAATACATTTTTACAATATTTAAAATTAATTATAATCTCAAACTACCCCTAAGGAAATATGGTATTTCTTAGTATTCCCTTTCTCTTATTTTATGAATCTTTTATTAATTATAATAAGTAATATTATTTCGATTCCTTTACGCCTTGAACCATTCTTAGTGTGTCTAAAATATCTTACATTATAAATAAATAGTAAAAATCGACTTTATATGCATATTCACCCATGAGTTTCATTTATCTCGTATATTTTTACTTTGATACTGTCATAAATTTATAAATAATAACTTTTAGATTACTTATTTTTTATAATGTAACAGTTCACTATTTTACCACGGCCATTATGTCCGGAGCATAAATCAAACCAACAATATGGGTATTTATCGAGATCATTATGTAATGACAGAACCAATCATCCATCGACTCATGCTACGAGCAGGCGGACAACGGGACATTTTGTATCACCATGTCGATAATTTATAGTTCTTCATCCCAGACTAATAATAAATGTAACGCACCTCGTGACTTGTGATTGTATGTATGATATAACTTTTTTTTTTCGAAACAATTTATCAGCTTCGGAAACAATTTCAAAGTTTAAAATTTTCGAAAATTTTATTGTGCAATAGTTATGCTAAATTTGAACCCATTGTCTTGCAACGGGTGAAATATTAATTAATTACAAATAAATAATATAAAATAATAATAATAATAAATAATTATAAAAATAAAAAAAAAGTGTCCGAGAAAATAATTATATTATATATATATATCTCAGTTATATTTGAAAAAAAGTAAAAACTATTAAAAGCACATAAATTTATTATTTTTCTTAGCCATAAGTCTTTCAACTCGGCTTTCAAGAGCAAGTCTAGCCTTTTCGGATTTTTCCTTAGCTTTCCTTTCTTCTTCCAATGCTTTTTCCATATGCACTTTTTGAGTTTCGACTGTAGATTTAGTATTTTCTATTTCAATTCTAGCATCATCTAATATGATTTTTAATTCACTAACATATTTAGTTAATTCTTGTTTTTGACTTAAAACCTCATTCAATTCTTCCTTGGTCTTTTGTAAATGTGATTCATTTTCTTTAAATTTAGTCTCAAGATTTTTAATAAATTGTTTATTTTTCAAATTCTCACTCTCTTTACTCATTATCTTCTTACTTAATTTTTGTATTTCTATTGGGAGATTATTATTAGCATTATTTTCTCCTTCAATATCTCTACAAGATTCATCTAGTAACTGCTCTAGCTCCGAAATATGTTCTTGAAGATTTTTGATAAGATCATTTTGTTTCTTGATCTTATTTTCGTGCTGTAATAATTTTGGAATTAAATTTTCATCTTTATCCGAATTAGCTTCCTTAGATAAATTACGTACTAAAGCATCATTTATTCCTTTAGATGCTTGCGCAGAAAGATTTTTAACTTTTTCTTTCAAAGATTCATTTTCTTTTAAAAGTCGTGAAATTTCTTTATGACCTGTTGTAGATTTTTGTTTCAAACTTGTTATTTCTTTTTCACGGTTCATTATCTGATTATTAAGATCGGTAACTTGAAGCGCCATTGCATTTCCATCATTTCCAAGTGCCCATAATTGTTTCATTAAAGACTGAATTTTTTCTTCAAGTTTACTGCATTTTTCAAAGTAGTTTTCATTTTTATTTTCTAATTCATCTTTGACGGTTTGTAATTCCTTGATCTTGGCTTTCATTTCCATTAATGAATCGGAATCATATGAATTATGTTTCGATATTTCATCATGTAAATTCTCACTTTCTTTTGTCAAGATTGTGGCACGAGCTTCCAATTCAATAATTTCAGCGATCAAACTATCATTATTTTTCTTTAGCAATTCATTGGAGTTAGTAATTTCATTAATTGCAAATTTTTTGGTTCCGGAATTTTGGGCGTCGAAGAAAGTATTTGAGGATTTTTGAGATACCTTGAGTGATTTAACTTCCCTGTTCGTATTAGGAATTTCCTTTACTCGTTGTTTTTGGATATCCTTTAATTTATTTTCTAACTTGTTAACAAGCTCAAAATGCTTGTTCTCGGATTCTTGAAGTTTCATAAGTTCCGCGTTAGATAATTCTACTGCTTCTTCCAATTCATCTACATAATTATTTTTCTCTTCCAATTTAGTTTCTAATTCTTTAATGAATTTAATCCTTATAGCTTCAGCTTCTTTAGCTTTTTCCAATTCTGCTATTAATTCGGCAGTATTATTCTCATAATTCTCATTCTGTTGAGCCTTTGATAATAATTCTTCAAGTTCTTTAACACGTGCTGACTGGTTTTCATTAGTTTCTTTAGCTAGTTCTATCTCAGTTTCTGCAATTTTTGTTTCTAATTCTTTTACACGTTTCTCCGCCTCAGCTTTAGACGTTATAGCTTTTTGTAATTCAAGATTAGATTTCTCGATTGAAGCTTCTAATTCATTAATTTGGAGGTTTTGTTTCATCAATTTATCTTCTCTTCGTGACAAGGAACTATTTGCTTTATTTAATTTTATCTCCATTTCTTTAATAATCTTGGATTGTTCTTTATCAGAATTATTTGTATTTTCAAGTTGAGTTTGGATACCAAAAAGTTTTTCTTTATGATTTGTAATGATATCACCATTAAGTTTTGATGATTCTTGAGCTAAAGCAAGTTCTTCTTCTAAAATTAACATTTTAGATTTTAGTTCTTTTACAGTTTCTTGATGCTTCGATTCATTTTCTTCAAGAGTTGCGCTAAGTTCTTTTGATAATTTAACATGATGATCTCGTTCCTTTTCAATGTTCATCATTTCAGATTCAAGTTCGTTCATAATTTCATTTTGAGCGACCATCTCAAGTTTAGTTTTAGTTAAAGCTTCTCGTAAAGAATTAACATTCTTATCACCAGATTTTCCTGCTAGCTTGAAGGTTTCGACTTCAATTTCTAATGCTTCTTTTTGTTTCTTTTCATTCGCACATTGGTTTTGTGTAACATTTAATAAACTAGAAACTTTTTCATATTCTTGAGTTAAAGAAGTATGAGTTTCATGAGCAATAACTAATTCTTCTTTCATGTTTTTCATTTCATCTTCAAGGAATTTCACAACCTCTTTTTGAAGATTAAAATTCTCTTTCAATGTCATTAATTCTTTAACAGTAGATTCCTTTGAGTCTCGCATTTGATTAAGTTGAAGGTGTAATTGTTGGATTGTTATCTTTTGTTCATTATTCAAATTTTTTAAATGTAGGATTTCTTCTTGCAACCCTCCAACTATTAAAAGTTTTTCTTTTGAAATAACAAGTTGCGTTTGCAATTCTTGAACCTTCTTACACAAATCAGATTTTGAATATTTTAACTCCTCAACTTCATTCTTTATTGAATCGATCATAGAATCTTCTTTAAATTCTTCTAAGGAATTTGTAATTACGTCAAATTCATATTCCGGATTTTGTTCTTGCTCGATAACTTTTTTAACTTCTTCTAGCGAATGTTTTATCTGATCAAAATCGTTGACACTTTGATCATTCAATTGAATTTCAATAGATTGGATTTTTTGAAGTTGGTCAGATTCTTTTAATTTCAAATCTTGTATTTGTTGTTCAAGAATAAATAACTGAGAACTATGCTCTACATTCTTCAATTTTGTTTCTAATGTTTCAATGATTTTTATATGAGATGCCATGGACTCTTTAGTTATTGCTAGATCAGATTTTAGTTGAATTAAATATTCATCTACTCGAGTTCCTTTTTCAGAAATTCGGTTTTCCAGTTCAATAATTTTATTTTTCTGTATGATTTCAACATAATGTGAATAATCCAATTGTTCTTGTAATTGTGATTCTTCGGAATCGTTTCCTAATCTTGCTTTCAATACGCGAATTCTTTCAAGAGCCATAATTTCTCGTTCATGTGCAATCTTTAGCTCTTTTTGTAATCTATCCAATTCTGATTGACGAACTTGATCTGCATCCCCATTCTCAAGGCTCTTTCTAAGTTCAGATAATTCTTTTTGTAAAGCTTCTTCTTGTTTTTGGACTTGGAAAAGATTCATTTTCAAACTTAAAGTCTGCGCTTCCTTTTGTCTTAATTTCTTTTCTAACATAACATCATTTGTAAGATCTTTTTTTATGGATTCAATCAATTGATGTTTACTTGTTATTTCGGTTTTAAGATTCTTTAGTTGTTCTTGAAGTACCATTACAATATCTCGTTCAACTTGTAAATTTTCAATTGTTTCGGATTTGTTAAATAATTCCTTTTGTAGAAAATCGAGTTTTTCTTGAAATTCTTTGATAGATTTTTGTGAAAGATCTAATAAAGGAATTTGTATAATTGTATCTTGTTTAGCAAGTTTTGCCTTTGATAATTGATCTTCAAGACTTTTAACTTTATCTTCCAATTCTTTTAATTGATCATTAGAAGTTTGTACTAAGCGATCACTAGTATTTTCTCCAATTTTAACACCAGAAAATCTTATACTTTCTTGAGACCTACGTCTGAATTCTTGTTTTGTTTCTTCGAGTTCGTTTTCAAGTTTTTGTATAGAATCCTCATAATTAACTGAAGGATATAATAAAGATGCTATTATATGAGTTTTTACTATCATCTCTTTTTGAATTTTATCGACCAAATTTTGAAGTTCTGAAATCGCGTTTTGTTCCATTTGTACTGATTCAGAAATCTCGTCCTTTGAAGATTCGATAGAACTTTTCTGGAATTTAATAAGCTGTTCTTCAAGTGCTGTTATGATGATTTGCAAATCACGAATAGTTTCATTATTCACTTCTTGACTCATTTCAGATTTAAGACCGGCAATATGTTTTTCAACTATCGTAATTAAATGGATATTTGGAATTTTTTCTTTCTCTGCAAGAATTTCTAATAACTTTCGTTGTTTATCTTTATGTCGTTTAACTTCTTCTCGAAGTCTTTGTACAAGTTCGTCTTGATGATCATTTACAGCTACTGAACAACTTTCATAAGAGAATTCAGTTTCTTTTTCGGACATAACTTCAAGTTGCGCAAGCGTATCTCTTCTTTTGATTTCTTCGCGAAGGGTTTCAACGATTTCAAGAGTTTCAGAGTAATTTGCTTTAAGATTATCAAATTCTTTTTTGATAGAATCTAAACCAGAATCTTTATCAGCATGCACATTTTCTAATTGTTTTGATTCAACTTGAAGATTTTGAATCATTGTAGAGGTAGTAACTTTAGCTTGTCTTTCTAATTGCGCATCTGATAATTTGGAACGAAGTTCATTAAGTTCAGCAAGAGATTTCTCATATTTATTCTTAACTTCATCTAATTCTGCTAGTGTTTTTTCGTGCATCATTTGAATATCATCAAATTGAGAGTCGAAATCAGAAACTGAAACTGAAGGAAATTCACTAATTTTATTCAGTCTTATAAAGGCCGGAGTATCCATAATAGAAGAGATAGAAGAAGATTTTGAGTGATTATTGTGATTATTTCTTGAATGTGAAGTTACCTCAATTTTTAATTTTTTCATATTTTCAATTTCATTGATAAGATTTTCAACATTTCTCTCAAGTCGTAAAATTTTATTATCACGAATTCTTATTTCTCCTAATAACCATTTATTTTCTTCTTTATCAACCTTTTTTTGTTTTTCAAATTGTTCTACGAGGGCAAGATATTTCTCTTCTTTGATTTGTAAATCTTTTTCAAGTTGGGAATCAAGTTTACTCATTTCAAAATTTTTATTTTCATTTACTTCTATACGAGATTCAAGATCTCTAATAAAACTCTCGGCAGATTGTTCATTACCAGATAATTTTTCTATATAATTTTTTAAATCATTAATAATTATTTTATCTTTCTTTATTTCGTTAGTATCAGAATTTAATTTTGCCTCAAGATCTTTAATATAATTTTCGGTAGTTTCTTCTCTTTCGTGAAGTTTTGAAATTTTATGTTTTAAATCATCTATCTTCGTTTTACTATGTTCATTAGATTCTTCAGCTTCATTAAGTTTACGTTCTTGAACTTGCATTTTTGATTCTGAATGAGTTAAAGCTGCACGAACCAATGATAATTGATTTTCAAGAGAAGAGATAGATTTTTCATATTCTTGAATAAGAGGTCCAACAGCTTTCTGAAAACTTGGCCAACCATTTTTAATAAAAGATTTATCATCATTTTGTTTTAATATTGGTTCATCATTTGAAGCAGTAGAACTATTATCATCTTGAACCAAAGTAACATTATCAGCATCTTCCTCCGAATTAGAACCGTCAATATTTTCTTCAGTTGTCGAATCCGAAACTTTTGATTTTACAAATTCTTTTGAAAGATCATTAAAAGAACGTTTAAGTATAATAAATTTATTTTCAAGTAAATTGACTTCTTTTTCACTACTTGATTGATCACTTGATGATGATGATGAAATTAAACCAGATTCCAAATCATTATCAAACGAAAATGCCAAAGCACCTTTTAAAGCTTTGATTTCAGATCTTAATTTTAATACTATGTTTTGTAAATGTTCCAAATTATTCCAACCTTCTTCTTCTTTTTCTTCTACTTGTTCTTCTTGATGATGATTTTTATAAGGAGTATATTTTATTTTACGAGCATGTTTAGCGTATTCTAATGTATTAACAGTTTCTTTAATATTATATTCTATTGGTGAAACGCAAGCTATAATTAAAGCTTGAATATTATTACAAAGATAATTTTGTAATATTCTAGTAAGTTTACTGCCTTTATAAGGTAAAAATGTTGAATTATCTGATGGATCTCCAAGGGCGCAGATTGCATTACCAATCGCGACTTTGGTCGTTAATTCATTAGTTGACGTAAAATGTTCTTTTAATTTATGTTCTAATCCGAAGTTACCTTTTTCCTATAATGTAAGAAAAAAAAAAGTGTTACACAAATTTTTGAATCAGAAAAATAATAAATAAAATAAAATAAAATTTTTTAATTATGACGTACCATTTCGTTACCGGCTAAATCAACAAAATGAAATTTACTTGTTACCGTAACCCATTCACCATCAAATTGTTTATTTAATTTTGGAGGAAAGACCTTATTTGGAGTTGTCGGAGGTGTATCTGAAGAACCCGTGGAAGGTCCATTATTTGGTATGAATTTTTGTTGAGTCAAGGTGAAAGTGACAATTACGTGTGAGTTATCAGAATTATTTCGATTTAAATCTTGCGCGTTTGATCTTCGATTTAACTGTCCTAAGGATAAAAGACTTTAAAAAAAAAAAAATTAATTAAATTGGTGAACCAAGTACAATATATACCTATAATTTTTTCATAAAGTATGCTTACCCCATAACTTCTTCAGCACTATTAACTCTAATTTCTTGTAATCCATTTAAAGAAGTGTTTAATTTTCTATCACCGCCTTCGCAAAGTAAATCTGTTAATTTATCGTTATATATTTCCACGAAAGAAACTTTCATGAAAGGTTTACGTGTTTTATATTGAGTTGAATTTACGCAAGAAAATAATGTTGTAATTGATCTTGGAATTATTCCCTTTGATTCTTGAGTTGATTTTTCTGTTGTTCCCATCGTATATGATTTGCCAGATGATGTATGTCCAAATGCTAGTACAGTCACGTTGTTTCCTGCGCCACACCAGCGTTAATACTTCTCAATATTTTTCAAAAATTTATAGATGTATATAACATACCTTCTAAGAATTGGTCTACTAATTTCATGACAGTTTTGTCATAAATCTCTTTTTGTGTTGTTTCCGGACCAAAGACATGATCAAAGGTGAATGATTGTTTTTTTTCACCTTGAATAACAACTTGATTCGGCGTAAAAGGTGTTGTGGAAATAACATTTCTCTGTAATCTTGATGGTATCCTAACTAACTCTTCAGCGGACCAGGGTCTTATACGAAGAGCTTTATGTAATAGGTTCATTGTTAATAATATATTACTTGCCTAAATATTCAAAAAAAATTTCCTTTAACTTACCAACTTGCACTTTAATTTCGCTAATATTATCTGTGTTGATATTGGACATATTATCACGAATAATATTCTTTTTGGTAGAAGGATAAATACAATTTATAAAAGAAAGTAAATATTGAAAAAAAGGAATATGGATTAATAGTAAAGTAACTACAAGTTGGGAATATGGGATAAAAATTTTATTCAAAACAGAATCCAGTTTGTATGATTTTTTGATTTATGCCGGGTACCTGCCCGAAATGTAGAAAAGGCAACAAATCTAAAAAAAGATATTGGTAAAAAAAAATGGTTTTAAAATAAATAAATATTATTATTGGTTTCTATAAAGTCTAGATCAAATAAATAAAATTTCTATTGAAAAATATGAAATATGAGATTAATTGAAAGGGTAAAGTTTAAAAAAGTATGCGTAGTATTATTTATTATTTTTTTTTTCTATAAAAAAATGCGGAGGAAAGAAAATGAGAATAGAATAAAAAAAAAAAATTATTAGAGAAAGTTCAACGTAAAAATTGTCAAAAACTATTATTTGACTGTTAATTAAAACTTTTACCAATAAAAATTCAAGAACTTTTAAGGTTAAACTTTCAAC
This sequence comes from Rhizophagus sp. LPA8_4_AMF, assembly GCA_021464525.1. NCBI lineage: Eukaryota > Fungi > Glomeromycota > Glomeromycetes > Glomerales > Glomeraceae > Rhizophagus > Rhizophagus sp. LPA8_4_AMF. The sequence continues at coordinate 5,876 of JADRCO010001848.1, read as the reverse complement.
GACAATCAGTAATTCAATAAATTAATTTGATGCATATCAATAGTTATTATTATTTATCTATTATGTTAATTTGATAAACAAACGCATATCTTTGATAACCAATTATTGCTTGCACAAATGAAAGAATTTTTAAATTTTAATTGGTGCATAAAATAATTTTGTTTACTGTTTATAATGAATTTAAAATTCCCTAAAAATGCCGTGGATGTTTCCCGTACACTTACAAAACATTTGTTGGGATATAAACAATTAATTTAGTACTGAGAAATCTGTAAAAAAAAAAAAAATTTTTTTGAATTATTATAATTAATAATTCCGTCCGTATGATTTACATACAAATATTAGCAAGTTTGATAAATCCCGTTATTTATTCATATTCTATATTCCAACTATGAAGTGTTTATGATTTCTTGACCATTATTAGGGAAGGGCCAGAAATGTCGTTGTCCTGGAAAATTAGTAAAAGACTTAATGCCGACCAGAATTCTAATTTTAACATTTCCTAAAATAGAGTATTTAAATTACTTCATTTCTGACCATCCTGAAGTAGTCCTCAGTAGAATTGATTGGCCAATAAAACATGATCGCTACAACATACGAAAGAGGGTATTTAGATGGTGCTTCAATCCGTGTGAAATCCGGATGAAAACTTTTAAAAAACTATTTTGCCCTACTATTATATGCGCAACATTAAATACTATTGACTGTTCATTGGTTTCGGAAATGTTTTGAGTTACCTACTGCAATTGTTAATGATTATCCCAATCCGTACACGGATGACGGATCGAAGCACTAGATTTAAATAACCCAAATAATATACTGTAATACTAATGGATCAAAGTACCCTAGTTGAAATATTAATAATCCGAAACAATGGGAAGTCAACTGGGAAAATATCAAAAAACACAAATATGATTGCTTATGAAATACTAGATTAATATAACCTTTTCCATAGCGAAGGACTTTAAATAATAGTGTAGTAAGCCAAAATATCCAACCAGGAGTGCAAAAAATGCCAATATATAATTTTCCAGGAAACCAAAGCAAACTAGCAAGACAAGGAGGCTATGTCAAAATGTGATGATTTTATAAATATTTAATTTATAATTTAATTATTAGCTTTAAATTAACATTTTAAAATTTATTAAATTTACATATTAATAATAATCATTTATACTTTATTTATGCTATGATAAATGTTCAAACAAGATTTATTATAATTATACTATTATTCAATTTAATTATATTACAAATGCCTTACTTTTGTTTCTCAATTCATAATTTAATAGCATCTCTTGTTAATGTCATATCAGCACATATATAATTATTAAATTCATCTGGTAATAATAAACATGCACCTTTATCTATACTACACCCTCAGACATATAAACATCTACATATGGGAATGCCCACAGCAGAAGTCAGGGTTCAGACTGATCACGGGATTTGAGATTTTGCAATGTTTATATACCTATAGGTCTAACCATTCAGAAAATATATTTTTCCATTTATAATATATTAGTAAAATGAACGTAATATTAACAGTTTTCTTCTTCATTTATTTTAAAAAATTTTGTAAGATTTTGTTTTTTTTTTAATTATAATTTAGATTAAATAACATGGAATATATCATCCATTTTGATAATAATAATGCTAATAATGATATTTGGATGCTTTAGAAGAATTAAATAATACTTTTTTTATTAAAATTTTAAGTTCTGATGATGAGAAAAATGAATCAAATGCATCAGATAGTTCAGAATATGAAGTTGTTGATGATATTAATGATCTTGAAGAAAATTTTAACAAAATGCACTTAAGTAACTTTGAATTTGTAGAAAATCCTGATAGTTATATCAATAATGAAGTTTATTATAATAAATTAAAAATAAATAAAAAAACTTTTTTTTTAATTAATAATGAGGTCATAAAGTCATATGATAAAAAAGTTTTTGAGAAAAAAATAAATGTGATAATGAAAAAATTTTTTATAAGTGAAAAATGTACATGTAGTTCTAATTGTTTTAAAAAAATTGGCTATGAACAATTTCTTACACATTAATTAAATTTTGAAAGTTTAAACAAAAATATGAAAGATATGGTTATTAGAGACAACTTTTGGTCTTTCAACAAGATGAAAATACAAATAAAGTGACCACTAATAATAGAAAAGTATTATGTTTCAAATATCATTTTAATAATAATATTCCAATTTGTTGTATTACATATTAGAATCTTACAGGTATTCATGAGGAAATTTTATAGTGTGAAAAATTATGTAAGTTTACGTTTTTGTAAGTTTACAAAATTTTATGGCATAATATTTCAAAATATTTCAAAATATTACATAAGTTTACAATTTCGTAAGATTTATGTAATATTACAATCAAAATATTACACAAGTTTTCAATATCGTAAGATTCACGTAATATTACGGTTAAAATATTTTGAAAATTTACAAGACTGTAAATCTGCATAATATTACAGTTGAAATATTTTGAAAATTTACGAGACTGTAAACCTGTGTAATATTACTATTTGGTCATAGAATAAATCAAATGAAAAAAACTCGTTAAAGATACAGTATGCAGTAGAATGTATATAAGGAGCATGTGATACTATTAAATAATTAAAAATGATATAAACACCTTTTCTTTTTAAATATATTAAATTAAATTTTGATTAAAAAATTGAAAAGCAAATTTTATTTTTATTATAACTTAATAAAAAATATAACATTTGATACTTGTTCGCTACTATTTTATAAAAATAATACTTAGGTTATATGACGTGAACGTCAATATCAATTACAGCCCAAAAAAAAGTGAGCTTTCAGCCGATATTTGGTATAGACTGGCCTAGCTACTCACACTTAATAAATTTAAAATAAAAATTAAGTATCTTTTATGATACGTAGGTAAGTTTCTTCTCCTCCTACGATTATAAATTCGTGATGTGTTTCTAAAATTGATCAAATTTAAAATGTGAACGTAACTGGTAAATTTTAATTATACAAATTTTATTATAATATAATTACCCGACCTTTCCAAAATCTTGTTCTAAATTCACGATAATATCTTGGGTTGCTGGTATGCGTTTACAGTCGCTGATCAGGGACTCCATTACGGTAAAAAACAAAATTCTAAATATCAGTTGAAGTATTAGATAAATATATTTAATTTATATAAATGTATTTTTATTTATTATATACTTACATGGTAATCCCCTACTAGGTTTCTTCATTTTTGACTACACTATTGCCCAGTAACCTTTGTACAAAATATTCTATTTATTCTGATTCAATTAAATGGATTGGTTAATTTGAATTTAAAATTCTTTCTTAAAGAAATTATAGATATTAGACATATGAACCTATTGGTAACAGTGTCTCAGAAATCATGGCAGCTTCTACCATGTTAATTATAATAGGCGCAATTTCTATCTCTTCGTATATCGACTAATTCATCTATTATCAGTCAAGTCCATTGTACATTATATGTACGCTGAGTTCTATATATTCTATATGTATAGAGCATAATTATTATTATTAGGTTTGATTTTGGGATATAAAAAATTTGAAGTAAAGAGAAAGTCGTAAAATGATACTTTTTAAATAAAATTTAACAATACCTCTTTGGTTTAATTTTATTTCTCATTTTAATTAAAATTTGATTTATTACCACTTTCATCATTAAACATATTAATTAAGTCTCATGCGTAATGAATATCTAAATATAAATATTATGATTAAATCAAAAAAAATAAATATAAATTACTTAATTTATTAAATTTTTTTTTTTAAAAAAATCTGTTTGCTTGATTTCAGTATCATTTTAATTAAAAATAATTAAAAGTCATGTATATGCTTTAGTTATTAAATATAAATATCAATATATCAATATTTAAAAATAAAACAATTTATAATTAGTGCATTTTGAGTTAAATATCTTGTGTACATTCCTTAAAAAAATCATGTACATCAAGAGTTTAATACATAAAAAATCATGCACATTGCACAGAAATTAAAATCATGCAATTACTAAATATCATCCTCTTGTGATAAATTAAAAAATTACCAACACAAATTCAATACAAATTCAACATAAATTTAACAAATTTAATAAAATTTGGCCAAAATTAACAAATTTTTACCAGAATTATCAACACAAATTAAATACAAATTGAACACAAATTCAATTACAATTTATTTATATCACGCCTGTACTGTTAAGAATTAAATAAATAGATTTGCATTTTATTTATTTACATGGGATCAGTATATGAACATAAGTTTTTTAAGGATATATATTTTTGAATACTCATTTTATTAAATCAAACTTTTGTATCACTAAAAAATATATTTATTTACGAAATATTCATTTTTTATTAAATGAGATACTACATAAATAACGCTATATATAAATTCTATAATTACAAAGTTATATAATTCTATCAATTTTAAATGAGGATATCTGTATAAATATGAATTTCCTTTTAGATTTGAAATCATACCATTGAATTAATGTGAGATTTAGCAGTAGGTTTATTAATACTTTTACTAACAATAAGGCCTATAAATAAGAAATATTTTTTATTATTACTTTTATAAACAAATTATTACACAAATTAAACAAAATACCTGTCTATAACAAAGTCCTTTGTTTGATATATAATCATCTGATTCTTCAAAATCCATCAAAATAGCTATGTCACTAAATCATGTTTTGTTGTAATAACTGTTTGTAACATGCATTATGATACCATTTTCCAATGTAGCTGATCTATATATGTTTATTCAGGTTTCACCAATAATTGTGAAATCATTAAGTAAATCTAGATATGAATCCAAATAATGTATAAATTTACCAAAACTGATTTGCATTTTATTGTTTACAGAATCTTTTTTTTTATTAAAAAATGTATCTGCATCTTGTAAAGAGAATTCAAAGAGTCTTGCAAAAAATTTACAAGTGCAAGATATTTTTGCCAGATTTATTGAATGTTGAGACATTTTAATAGATATTGCTTGATATTTTATCTATCAATTTAATTTCTATCTTAAGTTATATAATAAATATATACAATATATGAATTTTCAAATACTTACTGTAGGATCCCAAACAATACATATATAGGTAACAAAAATTTGCTTAGCCATTATATGAAATTTTTTATGAAGTCATCTATAATTTTGCTTAGCAAAAGGCAAAATTTTAAAGTAGTCATATTTATAAATACGTAATGAAATATACAATATATTAAACTCGTATATATATGCGTATCATAGCAGAAAGATTTCCAAAAAAATTTATACCCCTTAAAATTAGTGATACATAAAAAATTTGTTTAAATGCATAATCTATAGTATTTTAAATGAATAATTTAATTTTTTTGTGATAAAAAATTGTATTTTTTATTTTTTTTAAAAAAATAGAAAATTGTATTTTTTAGCATTTTTTAATAAAAAAACTTGCATTTAAAAAAACTTTATGCTTTTTAAATATTTTAGAAAGTTACTAACAGAAAAAAAATTTCAAAAGTTAGTACCATTATGAAAAATAAGACGTTCACCACAAGTATTATACTTACAACTACAAAAATTAATATGTAAGTAGTTTCGACCATGCTGAATAACTTTCAATTAATTAAGAAAGTCGATTTTATTTGACCAAAGTGGTGTAATTACGCTCTGAAGTTATAAACAGAAAATTGAAAAATTCGAAAGTTAGTACCATTATGAAAAACGTGACGTTCACCACATGTATTATACTTACAACTATGAAAATTAATATGTAAGTAGTTTCGACCATGCTGAACAACGTTCAATTAATTAAGAAAGTCGATTTTATTTGACCAAAGTGGTGTAATTACGCTCT
>JADRCO010001847.1:0-16610 GCA_021464525.1 Rhizophagus sp. LPA8_4_AMF | reverse complement strand
ATATTAAAAATTTATGTAATACGCACTAAATTAAAAGTTACTACTTATAAAAATCGGCCAATAGTAACTCAAATTGAATAAAAATTTGTATGATTAAAATTTAAGGTACAATAAATTTATTTGCAAAATTTGAGGTCATATTAATATGTAGAATTTTATGCAATGTCTCGTAACGGCATTTTATGGTATGTGATAAATCGGAAAACGATCGACAAATTAATGTGGTAAATAAGAAAGCCCGCTATGCTACAGTAATAACAAGTAATAACGCGCCGATGTTGTGATTATTCAGAAAAACGAAAGATCACGTGATCAACGCGTAAATTTAAATTTTACCGATAATTTCAAAAATGAGAATACTATACATAAAAACATCCAAATTATAATTTTTAACGGTATTCTATATTAAAACAAAAACATTTTTTTTTTTTAGAATATATTAAAATTTTACAATTTTGATCGGTTTTTTATATATAAAACCAACGGTTAACCAGTTGGTCTTGGACTGAAACCGAACCAATAACCGAACCAGTAAAGTCTGGCTATGATTGGTTATAACATCCCTAGGCCTAATTCTTATACTGGAAATTCTTTAAGAACATGACGCTGAAAAAGAGCGGAACAAAAAATTTCTGTACAAAATACAAATCATTTTTTAAAAAAGAGCAAGAACTGGTTAATTCAAAACCAATGTTGGACAATTTCCCGACAGGACATTTTCCCGACAGCCTAACCCCGGCCGTTTATTCACGTGTTAGTGCATAACTGCATAACTCTGGCCAAACCTGTCGGGCAAATGTCCTGTCGGGAAATCATACGTCGGGAAATCGTGGTGTAACCAAAAAAAAAAATACAGTAGCCCATTTTTTTTTAGATTCACAGATCGAACAACTTCTTTCTAAATATTTCACATTTATTAGTTTCTCCAAACCATATTTACAAAGTTATGAAGCCTTTTTTTACATTTACTAGTGAGTTATTTTGCAATTTGAACTTTGAGTGGTTTTCTATCTTGAGGTCGGATTTTTTTTAGGAATTTTATTATTAATGCGAGAAATGGCTTCGTAACTTTATTAATAAAGTCATATCCTTAATCTTTATGCTTATTTTCTCAAAATGCAGAATCGTTAAAGCTGCACATCTAATTGAATATGAAATATAAATATATAATGGGTAGTCACAAATCATATCGGATTAATGCTTTGCTAAATTAAAATCATTTGCATTATTATTACATTGTAGAAATTAATTGATATTATCGTCATTATATTTAATTTGCATTATTGTAATATTAAAATTTTAACTTGTTTGTCATTATATAAAAAATCTTAATAATTTTTTATTATATAGCTTGGATTCACATAATTGACCAACACTCCAATGGAACGCGTGATTCGTTACTATAAAAATAAAAAAAATATAGATCAGATGGATTGTTGTCTGTGCTGACAATATTATAATCTATCACATAGTCACATAAAAATACCATTTTGCCGCAATTATCTACTTTTGAAGAAAACTTAGACGAACAGCACATAGCAAAAATAAGAGGTTCAAAACAATTATATAATGGCTTGGCAGGCTTGGCAGACTTTCCGTAACAGATTAAAATTAAATATGTAGGATCTGCAATGTTTAATCTATCATCGTGTCACACTGTCATGACATTAAGTGTCTATTTATTCGCTTGTCACCCGACCATTCCATCATCAGATGCAGGCTTATAACTTATAACCTATTATCAAGCATTATTAAGCCTTTCCAAACATTAAATCTCGCTTAAGCACTAAGCTACCCGAATTCATATATATATAAATACGCTCAACTCTGTACCATTTGAAAATTAGAAAAAAATTTCTTCTTTACAAAAAGTAAAAATCAACAAAAAATCAAAATGAAATTCAACCTTTCTTTACTTTTCTTCACCACTATTGCCGTTATTATCGTTTCTTTAACATCCCCGACAACGGCAATGAGTTGCCTTAATACTAGGCACTGTCCTCCTGGTTTTATCTGTATTAGTACGTATCCTAGATATATTAGATTAGTTTATACGCAATCTTTTATATAATTATATGTAATCTAATATATTTTATTTTTACAGGACATAGATGTCTTCCCGTATAATAAATAAATATTTGAGAAATATTGGTTCCTAGACATATTAGATAACTTCTTTTATATAATACATTTTATTTTATTAAAGTGGGGATTTGGTGTTTGTAAACCTCTTTATTTTTCTACTCTGTAAAATTACTGTATTGACTTTATTATTGACATTTGAGGTTATATATCATTATTTTCTTGTAATAAAAAATTTTTAGGTAGTAATTGATATTTTGAACGCGTTTTGCAATTTGTATCAACCCCTATATATATATTGTCAATATGTGTAATAAAATTTCATTTATTTTCATTTATCTTCTGTTATAAACCATTAAACCTAAAGAAAATAATATGTTAAAATGACTACTACCTCAGAAGATTAACCTATTATTAAACAAAAATAGAGGAGAATAGCCGCTAGTTACAATTTGGAAAGATATCAACAAAGGAGAGACTAATGCTCCGGGAAAATTTTCAGCAAACATGTAAATATTGTGGAGCAACTTCAGTTGGAAACTGCAAAGCTTGAAGAATATTTATCAAACCATTGCCAAAGTGCTTCAGCGAATATTGTAAGGGAATATATGCCGACTGCAAACCTACTGCAAAACCGAATAAAATCATGCTAAAAAGTATTAACTATAATTTTATTGAATAGTATTCTTTAAATTTACTACAATAATAACGCCGATGTTGTTTTTCAGAAAAACGAACATCACGTGATCAACGCGTAAATTTAAATTTTACCGATAATTTCAAAAATGAGAATACTATACATAAAAACATCCAAATTATAATTTTTAACGGTATTCTATATTAAAACAAAAACATTTTTTTTTTTTAGAATATATTAAAATTTTACAATTTTGATCGGTTTTTTATATATAAAACCAACGGTTAACCAGTTGGTCTTGGACTGAAACCGAACCAATAACCGAACCAGTAAAGTCTGGCTATGATTGGTTATAACATCCCTAGGCCTAATTCTTATACTGGAAATTCTTTAAGAACATGACGCTGAAAAAGAGCGGAACAAAAAATTTCTGTACAAAATACAAATCATTTTTTAAAAAATAACATGAACTGGTTAATTCAAAACCTATTGATGATAATTAGTCCAGAGCGAAGCGAAGGACTATATAAATTCTATGAAAGGTGATGATTGTATAGGTCATGTGGTAATTTCTGGTTATCTGCACGCGTCACGTTTGGTATCAAGTTACCTAATATTTTACATAGTTGAGTTTAAATTTGATAAACGAAATTTTCATAATAAATTACTATAAAAAATAGCCCATTTTTTTAGATTCACAGATCGAACAACTTCTTCTTTCTCAAATATTTCACATTTATTAGTTTTTCCAAACCATATTTATAAAGTTACGAAGCCTTTTTTTACATTTACTAGTGAGGTATTTTGCAATTTGAACTTTAAGTAGTTTTCTAACTTGAGATCTGATTTTTTCAAGGATTTTATTATTAATGCAAGAAATGGCCTCGTAACTTTGTTAATAAAGTTGTATCCTTAAATTTTATATGCTTTTTTTCTCAAAATGCAGAATCGTTAAAGCTGCACATCTAATTGAAATATAAATATATAATGGGTAGTCACAAATCATATCGCATTAATGCTTTGCTAAATTAAAATCATTTGCATTATTATTATATTTAATTGCATTACTGTAATATTAAAATTTTAGCTTATATTTCATTATTATAAAAAAATCAATAGTTTTTATTATATAACTTGACATACTTTTGATTTACATAGTTGACCGCACACCCCAATGGAACGCTTGATTCGTTACTATAAAAATAAAATAAATATAGATCTGATGGATTGTTGTCTGTGCTGACAATATTATAATCTATCACATAGAAATACCATTCTGCCGCAATTATCTATTTTTCAAAGAAACTTAGACGAACAGCACATAGCAAAAATAAGGGGTTCAAAACAATTATATAATGCTTGACAGACTTTCGTAACAGACTAAAATTAAATATGTAGGATCTGCAATCTACCATCGTGTCACACTGTCATGACATTAAGTGTATTTATCGATCATGTCATCATCAGATGCAGGCTTATAGCTTACAACTTACGTCTCATCAAGCATTATTAAGCCTCTCCAAGAATTAAATCTCGCTTAAGCACTAAGCTACCCGAATTTCATATATATAAATACGCTCAACTCTGTACCATTTGAAAATTAGAAAAAAATTTCTTCTTTACAAAAAGTAAAAATCAACAAAAAATCAAAATGAAATTCAACCTTTCTTTACTTTTCTTCACCACTATTGCCGTTATTATCGTTTCTTTAACATCCCCGACAACAGCAATCCATTGCACTAGTAGTAAACAATGTTCTTATGGTTATCGTTGTTTTCGTACGTATCCTAGATATATTAGATTAGTTTATACGCAATCTTTTATATAATTTTATGAATCTAATATATTTTATTTTTAAAGGACATGCATGTTGTCTCATTGATAACCTTGAAGTTTGTTTGAAATAAATATTTGTGAAATATTGGTTCTTTGACATATTAGATAGCTTCTTTTATATAATACATTTTATTTTATTAAAGTGGGGATTTGGTGTTTGTAAACCTCTTTATTTTTCTACTCTGTAAAATTACTATATTGATTTAATTTATTATTAACCTTTGAGGTTGTATATCATTATTTTCTTGTAATAAAAAATTTTTAGGCAGTAATTGATATTTTGAACGCGTTTTGCAATTTGTATCAACCCCCATATATAATATATATATTGTCAAAATTTTTAAATATGCGTAATAAAACTTTAATTTATTTTCATTTTATCTTCTGTTATAAACCATTAAACCTAAAGAAAATAATATGTATACAGTATTTGTTAAAATGACCACTGCCTCAGAAGATTCACCTATTATTAAACAATAAAATAGAGGAGAATGGCCGCTAGGTACAATTTGGAAAGATATTAGCAAAGGAGAGACTACTGCTCCGGGCAAATTTGCAGCAAACATGTAAATATTGTGGAGAAGCTTGGAAACTGCAAAGCTTGAAGAACATTTATCAAACCATTACCAAAGTGCTTCAGCAAATATTGTAAGGGAATATATGCCGACTGCAAACCTACTGCAAAACCGAATAAAATCATGCTAAAAAGTATTAACTATAATTTTATTGAATAGTATTCTTTAAATTTACTACAATAATAACGCCGATGTTGTTGTTTTCAGAAAACAGAAAAATCACGTGATCAACACGTAAAATTAAATTTTACCGATAATTCAAAAATGAGAATACCATACATAAAAACACCCAAAATTATAATTTTTAACGGTATTCTCTATATTAAAACAAAAACATTTTTTTTTAGAATATATTAAACCAGTGCAACCTGTTGCTTTGCAACAGGATAAAATCAACATGATAGAATTTCTGGTTTGGTACCATTTTAATTATATCTTTATCTTCCTATATTTTCACAAGCCATTTTTATTACTTCTATCAAAGATATTATATTCTCCTCACAATTCTTTGGTCTCTTTACATATTGTACATATATTTTCTTTGTATATAAATGAGCTTAATTTTATTTAAATTATCCAAAGCTGATAAATGTTTAAATTAATGTCGTAATGTCGGACAATAGATTCACGTGCTAATCGGCCTATTTATTAATTGCAGCAAGTTTTAGAGATAATTACAAATCAGGTGACTTTAAACTATTTTGTGTAACAATTTAGACTATTTAAAGAATACTAATCCTGATAATCAACATCAGGCCGTTTTTTTCTTGCAGCAGTTCGCTCTTGAAAATAAAGGATAATGGGTGATAGTACTGACCCCAACCCTAACGAACATCAGAATAATGTTATTGAAACCATCATTTCTGAACATGACCAACAACAAGAAATTTTTGATGACGCTGATAATAACACCTGGTCTCCGACCGGGGACATGCGTCATCTCCCAACCAATATTTTTAAAAAGAACATACTTAACCAGCAGACTCGCAAGTCTATCCTACAGTCAGAACCTTGGAACAAAGATATTTCCTTTGAACCCCTATTATGGACCGGAAAATTTAGACCAACATGCCATGCTACGCAAGAGACCAGGATCAAACTTTCTGACGCTTGGCATATCGGTTCTCCTCTATTGTCAGGCCTATTGACAACGCCCTACGCTTTGTATATTCATCTAAGCCTGAGGGAAATTCTGGAGACCAATATGAGGCATGGGTTCAACTGGAACAAACTGTCCTTAATGCCAGAGCTTTGGCATTGGATGCTCTCTCCTTTACAAATGAGTTACGCCAAGAACAGGTGCTTAAAACCACTATTTCACCTACTTACCGAAAACCACCAGACAAGGAAGAAGTCTTTGGTGATAAACTATATGATACTATCAAAACTGAAAATAAGGCTAATAAACTCCTTAATGACGCGGCTTGGCAATGAAGGAGAAAAGCTGGTCAAGGAAATTATAACCAGAATCAACAACCGTCTCAACTTAATTTCAAAAAACCCGGTAATAACAACAACTATAATAACAATTATAGAGGAAGAAATAGAAGCAACAATTGGAAAGGAAAGATACAACCGTTAGAAAATGACAACTAAAGCGGACAGTCTAACCGCCAGAGCCAGTCATAATGCAAGTCGTGACAAGACTACAGCAATTCAAATAACAATGGGTCCAGTCTTTTGGAAATACCTGGGTTACAAATATTGTGTCTCAAGGTTACTCTCTCGAATGGCAAATTGTTCTACCGTTAAGAGTGATTTCAGTCTCACAAAGGAGATACAACCCTTCAGACACCTCAATTTTCAACCAAGAGATTCAAGATTTACTTTCAAATGGTGCAATACAAGAGTTGGACCCCTCAATACCGTGTTTTGTCTCAAATCTATTTCTAGTACCAAAGAAAACGGGCAATCTATGACCTGTTATCGATTTATGGCTATTGAATCAATACGTACAGTATAGTTGGAGACACGACAAATCATCAAATGTTTCAAATTGAGAATTTTAAAAAATCACGTAACATTTTATAATACTAATTTGTGATTGGGTGAAAATCAAATCATGTATCACCATATTGGGAAATACTTTACTTTATTAATTCATCAATATTTTCAAAAATAAAATCTGGAACAGCTCGATGTGATTTATATTTTTTTAACACATATTCAGCTTGCATACCTGTTAATCCTTTTCGATAACAATCCATAAATTTGGCTGATTTATGTGCATATTTTCGTATATGGCTTAAAGGAACTGAATCTAACGCTTGTGGAACTGTTTCTTGTAAGCCTTTCCAAGTATAATTGCAGTGCTGCCGAGCATAACGTTTTGCAGCTCTCCAATACATTTCAATATAATTGAGTTCACAATGAAATTTGGGATAAAATATAACTTTATGTCCAAGTCCTTCAATAACTTCTTGCAAGATTGGTTTTTGATTAAGAAAATCCTCTTGAGCAGCCAAGACATGACGTGCACAACATCTTGGATTTTCTAATGATACCTCTTTATTACCACAAAATCCTTTTAATCCTGTTCCCCATAAACCACGTTCTTGTAAAATTACCTTCATCCCTTTTGGTTTTCCACGGAGTTTTTCATCTGGATAATCAGCAGGAAATACCATACTTTGAACTTGTTCATTGAAAATGGTATCACGCATTATTGGTTGTTTACCACTAGGATTAAGATTCATATTCGCTGCATTAAGTGTATCATCAGCTAATTTTGCATGACTGGAAGAATTATCAAATGCAAATACTGCAACCATTCCAGGGTGCGTTTTTTCAAAAATTGGAATTGCTCGGGTTTTAATCTATTAATTAAATTATAAAAGTTAAAAAGATTTTTATGCATTTCAGTTACTTTTAATTTGATTATTTTTAATAGACATACCTGATCAATTAATTGATCAATATTCCACCATCCATCAAAATTTTTTCCAGGATTAATTATAACGCGTGCTTCATGTGGAATTTTGTCATCAATATCATCCTCACTTAACTTTAATCTTCCAATGGTTTCTGTTAAAAAGTCACTAACATGAATGGATTGTCCTTGTCCTTTTTTGCATAATGGCTGCTCATTTTTGGGTCTCCAACCAGATTTCTGTCCATTATTTGATTGAAAAGTTGTCTCATCATGGGTAACAAGAACATATAAGCGTTCATCATCTTTTAATTCTGGATTAATTTGAGTTTCGCATTCCTCACCAACAAATTTTGGCATTAACTTTTGATATCTGTAAATAAAATTATATTAATTAAAAAATAATATAAATTTATTTTTATTAATAGAAAAATTTAATACCCATCCATAACTTCAAGAAACTCTTTTCGATAAGCAACAACATCCTCTCTTTCGTGTCCATCAACATATATACCTTTTGTGTATCGGCTAAATATAAACCCCATTTTTTTTAACCATCGAGTTGCTGTTTTTTTACTGAAAATAAAGAAAATATGATCAGGTATGAAGAATTTAATATAATTAAAAAAAAAAATTCAAATATATGAAATTAATTTATACCTAATTGTTGTTTTATTTTCTATACCAACAGAAGGTAGAATCTCATCACTAATAAAATCACAAAAGCTATTAACGGTAACATCAAATTTGTGTTGTCGCAAATATGAGGCTACTTTTAATTGAATATCTTCATTATCAAGAATACTGTTTCCTTTAAGATGTTGTCCACGATTATCTTTAGAAATATCACCATAGTTTTTAAATGCTTTAGCCCAACTTCTAATACAATGTGCAAACCATATTCCACGATCTAAAAGTTCTGCAACAATTTGGCTTGCTTTTAATTTTGCATGTCCTTTTCTAAGAAGTTGAAAGTAATATTGAACTGCTTTAAGCCGCATTTTATATCCTGAAGTTAACTGTTGAACATTAATTTTTAATTTATTTTCAATCTGATCAATAAAAGACATATACTTTATAGATTGATCATTATTTTTTTCACTAATTTCCTCTTCATCATGAACATTAATATCTTGCATCTCACTATCTAAATTTTCTTGAACCTTTTTTTTAGATAATAGTTGAATAAGGGTTTGACCATTTTTTTTTCGATTTTCCAATGCTTTAATTTTTCGTCGATATTTTGTTGTGCGTGATTTCCTAAATTTACTAATGGCCGTTTAGACGTTTTTAATTTTTCCATACTTTCTATCAAAACTGAAAAAATTCGTTCTGCCTCATCTTCAATTTTGTTATCAACCCACTCAACTTCGTCCTTTGTGCTATCATTATCATCTGAACTTGAATTATCAGTATCTCTTACAGCTTCCTTTCTTTTTTTAGCTATTTCTTGGCACTGTTGTATTCGTCTCTTTGGTCGTGACATGAGAAAAAATCTATGATCTACATTACTACACAGCCACACTATATATGTCATAGATCTGGCCTAAATTATATAATTTTGGCAAATTCTGGCCAAAATTATATGTTTCAAATCTTACCTTTTTATAAGTAAATACCCGAAATTTGCAGGTTAATAACTTTTGATCTAGATGACTAATCAGTATAAACTCAACGTCATTTTGTAGTTTATGTTAGTATCAATTTAATTACGTTGAGATATTTTAAATATATGTATCCAAAAATTTTTTATTAAATTTTTAATTTAGACAAATTTACTTGATGAATTGTTGTATCCCAAACCGTATAACCATTTCAAAATGGAAGGTCTAGATTTAGTAAAATCACTAATGAGACGCAGTGATTTTATGGTAACTATCGACCTCAATCAAGCCTTCTATCACGTACCGTTAGCAGAGTTCCAGCGAAAGTTTTTTGCCTTCGATTTTCTTGGCAAACGATATTGCTTCACATGCTTACCATTCGGCTTGACAACAAGCCCCAGGGTGTTCACAAAAGTACTCAAACCAATAATCAAGTTAGCTCAGGCTCGAGGGATAAGGATAGTAGCTTACCTGGATGACCTATTGATAATAGCCTTGTCACAACAACAAGCTCTAGACCACGCTTGGATTACCATAAAATTGCTACAGGATCACAGATTTTCAGTGAACGAAAACAAATCCTGTCTGATACCTACTCGAATAATCGATTATTTAGGATTTCAAATCGACTCCAAATCAATGATTCTCAAGCTACCAAAATAAAAGATCAAGAGTTTAGTACGAGAATGTCAAAGAGCAAAACATCTCAGAACGTTACCAATACGAAAACTAGCATCACTAATAGGCAAGATGGTAGCTACCGCAAATGCGATATTCCCTGCTCGTCTTTACTCCAGAGCACTACTTTGTGACAAACATAAGGATTTGATGAACGAAGCTTAATCGAGCTTTCAAACGAAAGCTTACTACAACTAGAATGGTGGATAAAGGAACTTCCGTTATGGAATGGCAAAATCTAATTCAAGAGCCTCCAAGAATGGTGATTTATACAGATGCGTCCAATATAGGATGGGAAGCCTCATTGAATAATCAAAATCTGATTCACGGATTATGAAATCAGAACGAATGTCAACTTCACATCAACCATCTGGAGTTAAAAGCGATTTATTTCGCTCTCCTCTCATACACGACTATATCCAACCAGACAGTTATAATCAGGACCGACAATACCACTTGCGTCACGTACATCAATCATCAGGGAGGAATGATGTCAATGGATCTATTACTGAGCACGGAAGAGCTGTGGAAAATATGTTTAAACAGAAAAATACGTCTCCAAGCTGAGCACATACCAGGCTTATAGAATGTAATTGCAGATTGAGCATTTCGCTTGAAAGCGGACCAATACGATTGGCAATTGAATCTGACGATATTCAGGATAATCAACAGGTTATGAGGTCTTTTTCAAGTAGACTTATTCGCAAATCGGACGAACGCTCAAATTCTGACTTATTACTCATAGAATCCAGACCTGTTCACGAAAGTAATAGACGCTTTTCGTCAACCATGGAACAAACTAAAGTTATGGGTGAACCCACCTTGGATCTTGATCCCACAGATTTTAGCCAAAGTGATTCACGAAAAAGCATCTCTGACTATGATCGTCCTACTATGGGTATCAGCTTCCTGGTTTCCTCTTTTGATGGACCTTCTGATAGCACCTCCAATTCTGGAGAATGACAATTTGTTCGTCCTTCCTTACTCTCAAGACCAAAATCCTCTCCAGAACCCTCAATGGAAAATCCTCGCTTATCATATATCTGGTCACGGTATGAAGTGAAAGGTTTTTCGCAAAAAGCTATCAACTTACTCATATCAACATTGGACAAGAACTCTACAAGAACGATATTCTCTTCTCTCAGAGCGTGGATTTCTTGGTGTGAGCTTAACTCCATCGATCCCGTTGTTTGCCCTGTAAACAAAATTGTAGATTTTTTGACGGATAGTGTATTATCTGGACTTTCTTACAATACAGTTGCGGGATATCATACTGCTATATCTGAAATACATGAGCATGTTAATGGCAAACCAATAGGATTGAACCCTGATATCTCAAAGATTATGAAGGCAATTCACATTGAGAATCCACCCTCATCACATACCAATGAAGTTATTGATATCACTCTGTCTCTAGATTTTATTCGTGAACTAGAGGATAATCAGTCTATGTCTATCAGGGATCTAAGTGTTAAGACCGCCTTCTTATTCACTTTGGTCACTGCATCACGACCGTCAGATTTAAAGCGTATTGATCTTACCTCAAAACAACAGACCACTTCCACTATTACTGTGAATTGCGTATATCTAAAAGAATATAAAATTGCACGATCTCATTCTTTATCAATATCCAAGGCTCCTTCAAAACGAATCTACATCAGTTCTTATCCTGATGATTCACACTTATGCCCTTATAACGCCATCACTACATTGTTAAATCGAACAACAACCTGGAGAAAATCCATTGACCAACAGAAGTCATTGTTTCTCATTACTCGAGAACCTCATACTCCAGCAGCTACAGATACTATCGCAGGCTGAATTAAATCAGTAGTTCAGAAATCATCTTCTACTGTACCTCTTCGGCAAAAAATATAGGGTTCTTTCCACTTTCTTACTACAGAACACTGGTGCCAACGTTGCTACTATTTTAGCCCTGGGAAATTGGTCTAGTTGTAGAGTGTATCAACAGTTTTATCAATGTGGCATCAAGCAGATGTTGGAATGAAACCAAGCTTCAACATGTATACTAGACGAAGCTGTAGTGCAAGGACATGTGATTAATGAATCTAATTCTCCGCAGTAGCACGTGAATCTATTGTCTGACATTACAACATTAATTTTAGCAAATGTACGAGTAATTTATGAAATACATTTGTAAATTAATGAGTAATAGAGGACAATAGATTCACGATTGTTCCCACCCCTGTTTATTGTCTATAGGTATAGTGAATTTATATATATTTGTTATTCCCCTCCCTGTATATTTTATTAAACGGCCTGATGTTGATTATCAGGATTAGTATTCTTTAAATAGTCTAAATTGTTACACAAAATAGTTTAAAGTCACCTGATTTGTAATTATCTCTAAAACTTGCTGCAATTAATAAATAGGCCGATTAGCACGTGAATCTATTGTCCTCTATTACTCATTAATTTACAAATGTATTTCGTAAATTACTCGTACATTTGCTAAATTTTATAGCTAGTTGTATTATTCACTTCATCAATATTCATATTAATTAAGACTTTTATTATGATATTATATGATGCTTTCCAGTCAATATGATTTTTTCATGTATATATTTAATTTATAAATTTTCATATTATCTAACATCATTTTAACAAAACTTTTTGGATTTCTAATATAATTGGACATTCTAATATAAATCATACTCTCATTTTTTTTCTGATATCAAAATTTAATTCTTCCTTGTTCCATGTACTTAGCTTTGCTAATCTGTCTGCTACCTCATTTCCTTTCATATTATTATGTGCTTTAACTTTTATCAATTCATTTAAATTTTATTTTTTTTATATCCACTTTCATATATATGCTATCAATGTTTCATATATTTCTCGTTTCCCATGTCTTCTTTTCATTTGTCAATAAATTATTCCAAATTGACACTACACTTAAATTATCAACATAGACATTAACTTTACTTCCTTTTGGACATATTATAATCGCAAATACTATCACTATCTACTATTATTCTAAATCAAAAAATGCTAACTTTATTTATGATTTTTGCATTAAATTTATCTAACACCTTATCATTTTTATTGATTCTTGCACAACTTACACCTCTCTTCTTTTTATTTGATGTTATATAAAATACATATTATTCTTTTTATCTCCTATATAACAATAACACATATACTTTTCTTGTAATTCTTGTATAATCATTATTTTTATATGTTTCCTCTAGCGTTATTAGTCTATCTTATCCCTTTTGTTCACTTTATTAAACATTCTTCTCATTCTTTATGATTTATATAATACTACAACTTATGTTAGCGGTTGGAGACAATCAAAGAAAGAAAAATTACTAAGCCTACAGCTAGACTCAAAGTTAGGATGGCAGCCT
This sequence comes from Rhizophagus sp. LPA8_4_AMF, assembly GCA_021464525.1. Classification (NCBI taxonomy): domain Eukaryota; kingdom Fungi; phylum Glomeromycota; class Glomeromycetes; order Glomerales; family Glomeraceae; genus Rhizophagus; species Rhizophagus sp. LPA8_4_AMF. Next base: position 2,958 of record JADRCO010001847.1, on the reverse strand, counting down.
TCGTGTGCTTCTATTCTCTATTCTTAATCTTATAATCTAGGAATCCGCTCGACGGTAGAGCATATGATTGAAGATCATACAATAAAAAATGAACAATAAAAAAAATAAAAAATCTATTTAACAATAAGAAAAAAACACAAAATCAATAAAAAAAGCTCCGAAAATAAAAAAAACTCAATAAATTTTTTTTGGCTTTGAAAAAGATTGAAAATAAAAAGAAAATATTAAAAAAAAAAATTATTATTCGGTTTGAATAGAAAAAATAAAAAAATTATTAAAAAAATTATTTAAGTATTATTCAAATTAAAATCTCAGTATATAAGAACCGGTAAAAAAAGGTATTTAAAAAAAATAAGTCCTGAAAAAAGGAATGAAAACAAAGAATATTATTATTTATTCAAAAAAGACTGGAAAAATAATAATATAAAAAAAACGGTCTAAAAGACCGATTATTTAAATTAAAAAAAAATAATCCAGCCCTAAAAAAAGTACCGAAAAGAAATACTATAAAAAAAAATTCAGTCAAAACACAAAGGCTGAAAAAAGATATCATTATTTAAAAAAATAATTTGGCCTAAGACCGAAAAATATTTTGTTCAGATAGCTGCGGCTGATCGTGAAGATGGAAAAATGAAGAAAAAAATATGGATTTCATTTATCACATCCAATCAAATAATTTAACCATAATAAATATGGGATAGATCAGGCGCAGCACATCATGTGTTTTCATGTATACAGTCTAACACAATTTTTTTATATAATATATAGATTAAAATTTTACAATTTTGATCGGTTTTTTTATATAGAAAATCAACGGTTAACTAGTAAACTAGTCGGTCTTGGACTGAAACCGAACCTTTTGGCATCCCTAGGCCTATTTCTTATATTGGTAATTCCTTGAGAACATGACACACTGAAAAAGAACGGAACAAAAAATTCTGCACAAAATACAAAGTCGTTAACTTCATTTTTTAAAAAAGAACAAGAACTGGTTAATTCAAAACTGAAGGACTATGATTGTATAGGTCACGTGGTAATTCCGCATGCATCACGTCATTGAAATTTTGTGCTATATCGAAAATAAACAAGATAAACATAAAATTCGTCTGGATTTCTGGATTTACAACGGCTTCTGTTTCCTAGTGATATGGAAAATCAAATGGAAAATTTAGATTTGAATCAGTCTTATCATATTTAAAAGCTCTTCTTAATGATAGAACTTTTTCATTTCAAAGCAGAAATCAGAATTTTCAATTTATTAAATTACATAATATAAGATATAAAACAATGAATGTAAGTCAAATTGTTGCTGAGGGTATTGAAAAAGAAAAATATCAGGCAGAGTTAATTCGTGTTTGGATAAAAAATTTTTGAAAAATAAACAATTCCGCATGGTCAACATCAAAAAATTAAAAGCCTTTTATGGGATGAAGATATGCATAAAATGATTTTAAAATATTTGTGAAGAGTTGTACAGTAAGAATTAAAGACTTCAAAAGTTATGCGGAAGAAGTAGAAGCAAATAATGTAATTAACCTATAAAATATTGAATATTAAATAAATTGATAATGTGAAAGTCGATATCAAATCACGTGATATAAGTATGCTTGGACCTCGAATTTGATTGGGCAAAAATTATTATATTTTGTAGCACAAATTAAGAATTTTACATACAAAATACAGATGATTAAAATTTCCGAACTAAAAAAATGCATAATTTTTTATAATATATTTATTTCATATTACACTTCAGTGACTTCACTGTTTAAAAATTTTTAATAATCAGATCATTTGCAACAAAATCTATACAATTGCAGTTTCTGCATAGTGCATAAGATAAAATTCCGCATGATCAGTTTCTAGTATTTTACTAAAAACAAATATATAATGATAAATTGAAAAAATTTTTATAATAATGAAATAAATAATAATAAAATATTTTCAAATAATTAAGCAATTTTTGGTAGAGGATTAGGTCGCTTCTGATCAGGGTACATTCAAATTACTTGGAGTAATTCATTTGTATCTACATCAACGCTTACTTCATATTCAAATCCATCAATTCTCTTTTAAGTTGTTTTAAGATATTTATAAATTCTTCTGCTTCAAAAAAGCGTTGTTCTTGTTTACCATTTAACTGATATATAAAATTATAAATATCATTATAAATCCATGTTCCTAAGTCTTTATATTCTTGCTTAAGAATTAAACGAATAATTGGTACATTACAACCTACTTAATGACAAACTATAATTCGATCTTTAATTTCTTGGGGAATTATTCTTTCACTACTAAGAAATATTCTGTGTTCAGGAGCAACCATTTCATGATTATATTCTAATTTCATGGCTAAAGTCCACTATAATTATCAAGTGATGCTTTAGATAAAAATGATAAAATGGATAATTACATCTTTGAGATATACGATCTCTTGAATTGACTTTATCCTCTTTATTTTCAGAAACACCTGCACGTAAACATAAGATTGTTCTTTTACTAATATTTTTTTCTTTATCACGACCTACTTTACTCAATCGCATCTGAAAATTGCAAAAATGATGCATAATTTTGAACTCTTACTACCAATTCTTTATGGCTTTTAAATATTTCTGAAATTTTTAACTTAGGAGATTGTTGTGGCTCAGGTTCAGCAGTATTCATAGTTACTAAAATATTAAAGAGCGAGTTTTATATAATTAATTTTATTCCTTATATTCATATTTTCTTATATCTAAATAATTATAGTTATAATATTTACAATATTTTTATATATAAAAGATTTTTAATACGTATTATTATGTGTACTGTATAACGTTAAAACATGCATTACACTAAGAATACACTGTATACAAAAACTCACCAGATACTATGAAGCGCCATACTGATCAAAAGTCTGGGATTAAACCCTGGATCAAACCCTGGATTTATCCATATTTTATCCTGGATTTATCTGGGGTG
>JADRCO010001846.1:0-16615 GCA_021464525.1 Rhizophagus sp. LPA8_4_AMF | reverse complement strand
AAAAAAATTAAATATAATCAATTTTTTTTTTTTTTTTTTTTAAAAAAAAAAATTAACTTTATATTATCGTTCTTTATTTGTTCTTTATTTTACATAGGTCCAATAGTAACATTTATGTTAAAATCATTGGAAGAAGCAGGTTGTAAAATTGATAAGAGACATTTACAGTGTAAACCATGTGATGAAAGTCGTAGCGGTGGATTTTCTCCTGATCACGGAATACTTTTATGTCAAAATAGATTTTTTAGTAAAAAACATCAAGAAGATACTATGGTACACGAGATGATACATTTATTTGATTATTGTAAATTTAAAGTTGATTGGAATAATTGTTTACATCATGCCTGTAGCGAAGTTAGGGCTGCTAGTCTTAGTGGTGATTGTAGATGGACTCGTGAACTTCGTCGAGGGTTTTTCAATTTCACAAAACAACATCAGGTTAATTGTGTTTTTTAACTTGTATTATTTATTTACACAAAATTAATCATGCATTATATTATGTGGTAACCGTTTGTTTTTTCCTACAAAAAAAGGCTTGTACGAAAAGACGCGCAATACTTTCCGTAAAACAAAACGATGCATGTTCAGCTCCTGGTGTAGCAGAACGTGCGGTTGCTGAAGTATTTGAAAGTTGTTTCAACGATACACAACCCTTTGATGAAATTTATTAGTATTTCTATATTCAATAATTAAAAAATCGAAAATTGTCATCCAGTAATATATAAGTTACAAAACAGTGTACATAAACAAAAGAAAATATACTATAATTAATATAATTTTTTTGTACAATCTAAAGTTGAAATCTTTCTATTATTATTGTAATAATTTATTATGAAACCTCTCGATCGTCTTTATCATGTTCTTTAGCATTTATATCTGGTTCTTCTTGTTCATCCTCTTCTTGTTCTTCATCTACTTCATGACCCGATTCGTGTTCTGTTTGTTGATCTCCTTGTATATCATCATCTGTTTCATGATCTTCCATATCCATTTCCGGCGTTTCTTCATCATCTTCGTATTCCTCCACCTCATCATGCTCGTCGTAATCTTCCTCTGGATTATTTACTAATTCCATTAATGTTTCTAATTCTCCAGTTTGCTCACATAAATGTCTAAACAAACTGTCTGGATTATTAATAAGACGATATGGCGTATCAAATTCAACTATTTTACCATCATCTATTATATATTCCCCATAAAATAACATTAGGTTAATGACATTAAAATTGAAATATACTCAAAACCAAAACTTACTCAGAACGAGAATTCGATCCGAATGTATAATGGTTTTAAATCGGTGTGAAATGCATAATACTGTGGCGTTGTTAAACTCTTCTCTTATAGTTTCCTGTATTTTGTTATCCGTTTCTGGATCAATGTTAGCAGTAGCTAAAAAAAAGGTACCATTAAAATAAATGTTTAATAATTAACAGATAGTTATCTTACGCATCAACATACCTTCGTCCATTATAATTATCTATCCAAAAAATTTAAAGAAAATAAAAATAAATTTCACTATATTTAATCTTTTTCATTATAAATCACATTTTCATACCTTTGACTGTCGCAATAATGCTCTAGCTAAACAAAGCAATTGTCTTTGACCTCTAGAAAAATTATGACCACCCTCATTTACAGGATCTTCTAAGTCCGTTATTGGACCAATAACAATAAATTGATTATTCGTCTGATCTTCTTCAATGTGAATAAGGTGAACTCTTCTCAATACTTCCCATAAATCTTGATCTTCATATTCATTTCGAATATCTAAATTTGATCGAATAGTTCCTTCAAATAGAATAGGATCTAATAGGAAAATAAATATATTTAAAAAACTTATTTGAACGAGAGGAAACAATTGCAATTACAATTAATACCTTGAGATATTATAGTTAACCGTGATCTTAAATCTTCTAAACCTAAATTAGAAATATCTATCTCATCAATAACAATACGCCCTTCAGTTGGTTCAGTCAGACGAAGAAATGAATTAGCCAGTGTTGTTTTGCCAGAACCTGTTCTGCATATTAATAACAATAGTCATCTTTGTTAAAAAGTTCCATATATTACGAAAACAAGATTAGATTATACCTTCCAACAATTCCGATTTTTTCTTCAGCATTTACGGTAAATGAAATGTCTCGAAGTACAGGTCCAAGTTGTGATGAGTATTGTATCGTTAGGTTTGATACTTTAATTGTACCACTGGTTGGCCACTATTAATTTACTAAGATTAAAACCTATAAACTATATCACTAAAAATAGTTAAATAAATTTATACATTACTGCAGCTGGAAGTTGTGCATTTTCAATAACAGCAGGTGGTTCCTGTGGCATTTCAATATATTCTTTAATACGTTCTACACTAATGAGGTAATAATATCAAATTGGCAAATTAACAAGGCAAATTATAATTGACTATTTAAATAACATAACAATATAGAAAGTTTACACTGCTTTACCTACTCAAACTCGTTTCCATTGTAGTATAATCTTTGACGAGCATCTTCACAAAAATTTTATTTTAAATGTTATTTGAATAATAATATAAGATTTTGACAAAGTAATGTGTGAATGGAACTTACAAACACAATTTGAACGAATCCAAGTGCATAGCTTAAAGAGAAACCAGCCAAACCAGCATCAATTTCATAATGCCAAAGAATGAACACTCCGGCCAGAAATGATGCTACAGCTCCGATACTACCCATACGAATTGACATCCATCGATTAGACATATGCAAAAGATATGTCGTCCTATTAGATGTATTAAGCCTAAAAATATGTACAAATATAAATAAGGACTATTTTATTATTGACAAAAGATAACAACACAAATTTAAAATAAACCTTTCAATAAACTTTTTGACGTATCGATCCTCAGCATTGAACGCCCGGATAGTTGCAATACCCCTAGAGGAATAATACGAACCACGTTCTTTCTATTATTATCAAAAATGGTATGTTAAAAAAATAGATAAATATTTTTTACTTACGATATTGTTTCGGAATACCATAATAGAACAGGAGATCGAGTAATTGATTGAAGTCTCTTTAATTCTCGAGAAACATTTATATACATGCTTCCAATGATTAGATACAAAATGACTATAATTACAATAAATATTCAATTCTTTTTTTTTTTAAAAAAAAAAGGTTCAATAAATAATGTTGATAAAAACTTACTAACAACAACAGAGACCAGGAAAAATTCATATGTTACAGCTGTTACAACTACAAGAACGCTTATTGCGCCTATGGCATTTCCAAGAAAACTTGTAATAACAGTTACAAGTCCTTGATCTACCATTCCTAGATCTTTTGAAAACCTATTCATTACCCTGCCCAACGGAGCTGTGTCAAAAAAGCTTAACGGTGCTCTAAGTATTGCATTTAAAAGTTTTGAAAATAAAGTCCTTGAACCTTTAAGTGAAACAAGAAAGAATTGCCACGCCATACGAATAATAGTGAAAACGGCAGATGCTAAAGCTATAAGAGCATATATCAGAATGTATTTTGCCAAGTCTGGATTGCTTTCATTATTTCCTTCATTATTATTCTCAGACCATATGGACCATACTTTTAACCAAAAAGTTTCGCCCACCGTTAATAGTCGTATGATTATAAATAAAATTATAAGTATAAACCACAATATTATTCCACCACTAGATTTAAAATAAAAGTAGTAAACCCCTAGTTGGACCTTTCCTTGGAAACGAGCTGTATACAAAATAGACATTTAGTTGTAATAATATTGATATATGCGGAATTACTGCTTAAATATATTAACCTTCTTCAATTGCCCAATTTTTTTTGTCAGCAACTGATTTTTCTATAGCCTGATTTACAAGATTCTGGTCTGTTTTATCTATATGTTCTGGTTCTGGTTTAACCTCTTTTCCGAGCACTTCTTCGGTAAGTAAACCGGCTTCACGCAATTCTTCTGGAGTACCTTTAGCTTGAATCAAACCATCTCCAAGTATAGCAATATAAGCTGCATTATCCACAAAATATCTCACATGTTGGGTTGCCATTATTACAGTTCGACCATGAATTAGCGGACCATTAAGACAATTATCAATAATTTGACGTGCTAAAAAAATAAACGATGATACTCAATACGAAATGATAAAATGATAATGAGATAAATAAATCATTATAAACCTGTACTCGCATCTAGAGATGATAAACAATCATCTACAAGTAAAATCTTGGCAGAGCTGTACAGAGCCCGAGCAAGTGCTACACGGGCCTTTTGTCCATCATTAAGAATCATATTTTTCTCGTCATACTTTATTACATTAAGATTTAAGTTAAAATTTGAATAAAGATATCCTTAAAACATAAATTATTACTTGTGAATCGTACCTCTGTGAAATCAGCTTGCTCAAAATTCTCAAAGTCTTTTGTCAAACAACAGGAATCAACAATGCTCCAATATCGATCATCATCAAAAGGTTCACCAAATAGGATATTGTCTCTAAAGGTTACATTCTCCAACCACGCTTGCTGAGGGACATATACAATAGGCGAGGCAGGGAAATGAATTATCCCTCGTAAAATAAACGTTTCGCGAAGAAGTGAAAGCATAAGAAGGGATTTGCCTGAAAATTTATTACCACCTTTTTTTTTGTTTCAAAAAAAAAAATGTCAATCTATTATATAAATATAAAGTATAATCTGGTTCAAAAGAAAGAAATTAACATCCACCCATACATACAGATAAGACTCAGTTTACCCATAGGAAATTCCAAATTAACACCTTTCAATATAAAATCACTAGGACCTCTAATATGTTGACTCCAAGCAATATCAACATTATTAAATGAAATAGTAGTCCTTGCAGGGACTATGTTGAAACCTGGGCTTTCCCTTTGTACGTCAGGTCCGTGTAAAAACTTTTCAACTCTTCCTATAGCTACACCCAAACTTACAAGTTCAACAACTAAATTAGGGAATATCTGTAAAGGTTGTTTAAGTGTATTGAACAATGTGATACTTGTAAAGGCAATAGCAGCGGTCAAAGTGTTACCACTTGTGAACGCTGCGAAAGCAAATAATGTTACAAGGAATGGAGTGAGATGAACAAGTAATGTATGCATCGTAGTGCGCCAAAACAAACTTCGCAAATAAGTAAGTTCTTTTTTGCGCGATACTAACAATATAAATAATCAAAGGTTCAATATTAAATGATGATAGAATAATAATTTAAATAAAGTAATTATTGATCATTGATTGAAATTAGACAATTACACATTAATCGTTCATGAAAACTACGTTCCCAAGCAAACATTTTAATCATTCGAACCGCATGGAGTAGCTATTTATAATTAAAAATTAATTTAGGAAACGTCATTAAAAATAACAGAATGTATAAATTATTATATATTTGTACCTCAAAAATTTCACCGACTCTTTCATCTCTCGCTTTTTTCACTCGCTTTTGTAATCTGGTTATGCGTCTTCCAAATCTTTTATTGCTCCAAAGACATAAAATCATTACCCCAACACCAACCAGACTAGACCAGCCCAATAAAAAATATAAAAAAATTGTAGCAATCAAGATTTCGAGAGGTATTGTAATAATGAAAGGTAGATTAGAGAAAAAAGTCGCAATGTCATCGACATCCGTTGTAAGTACATTGCTTGTTCTGTTATTGGCAGATCTAGGAGACGCCTTCATACGCAATTGTTTTTTATATACTAAAATGCTAAGCATTTGTTCCACTCTAATTCCTAGCCATACCAACTGATAATTCAATTGATTCAAGAAAATAATTCTTGAAATTTCAGACAATAATATTCCAAATATATAAAGATAAGGTTCTTCTGTATAATTTAGTTTGTTTTTATGTGCAAAAGAAATACATATCAACAAACGATATAGGAAGAATGGAGTAGTAAAAGCAAAGACTGATCGAAATATCGCGATAATAAGAAAAAAAACTAGATTTGTAGCATTTGCGGCAAGTAATCGTGATAAAAGATCCATATTGTTCATTCTAAAAGCATAAATAAGCACGATCATGATGAGAAAATTTTTATGAAAACAGCACTATCAATATTCGACTACAATAATTAGAAATATTATACATACTTTTCTAATTCATCATAACATTGAGCAGCCTGGCACCTTAATGGCAGTTCCCATAAATCTTCCTCTGTAAGAACACGTTTGTTCCCCAATTTAATAATAGGTGTCATCCATGCAAAAGATAATAATGACCATATGGAAGCAATCGTGTCATGAGATATTTCTCGGTTACTAGTATATTTCAATTCCGGATTTCTTGGTCTTTTAAGAGAGCAAGCTAATAATATACCACAAGCAATAATATTCCATATCGAAAAAACTAACTCGTAACCTTTCGAATCATGTTTGAGCATTGATCTGAGATTAATACAAGCAACTATTACAGAATACGTGTAAAACAAAAGAAGATGCCTTATGTATGCATATTGGGTCTGATTTCTTCGTGTCATAAAATGGCACGCTATTAATGCACCAATATATAACTATGAATATTATAATAATATGAAATTAGTGATATTAAGAAAATCAAATTAAAATTCATTCGAAAATAATACTCACCCAGGTAAAAAATTGACCTATAGCACCAATTACTAAATATGGCTTAGCATTATCTTCTTCAAATTTATCCATTCTCCAGCCGAAAAGAAATCCAATAAATCCTAAATGAAAGAAAGATATTACAAGTTGGGCAATATCATACTTCGAGACTGGTATTACCGGATCGTTTGGTAAAGGAACATAATGACTTTGCCCGCGACATCGACGAACTATTAAATTTGTCAATGATAAAAGGATAATACATAGAGGAACGGCAGCATTAAGAATGCTGAATAATAAAATCGTTTAATTTCTTTTAGTAAAAGACCATGTATGTATGCATGCATATATACACTTCCTGGGCAAATAATTAATGAATTAATAAAAGTTTTTAAAAAAAATTGTTATATAAACTTACATTTCTCGAGCGCAAGGAACAAGTTCAATGTTAATCGGATCCTAACCACAAATAAATAGTTTATAATTAATTGCACTAGCAAAATCGAATGCACGCGTAAGTGGCTAGTTAAGCTTACCCAAACATCCGAATCACATAACCACTTCGTGCTTCTCAACATGACAAAAAACTTGAATTCTTAGTTGTAGATCATAAAAAATAAAAAACAAGAGTACAGTATTTAAAAGCCTAGAATCGGAACCGATTGATAGATAATCGCGTCTCCAAAAGTATTTATTTACTGCACTAATGCACTAGATTGTTCAGTTCTTGCATTGGCTAAAGATTATCCAATCGGAATTTTTTGATGAGACGTTAATCGAATGTTGCACGCATTAGTGAATTTATTATCTAGGATTGATCTGATCAGATCAAAAGTTTGATTTCTTTGAGCGCAACATGTCACATTCCATTTCTAATGAAAATTTATCAATTTTATCTGCAATAAAATTGCCACCATTTCCCGAAAATGAAACAAAATCACATTCGTTCTATAATCACATTTTTAATAGGATTGCTAACTTTCTTTTGTACAATACTCGGCTTTACCTTCCCACGGAACGCACATTTAAGTTTTTGGAAATTGAATTTTATTTAAACGATGCTACAAATGATCATGATGACCCATATTCTCATGGACATGAGCATCAATTAACTTGTGGAGAATGGTATTTTCATCGAGTTGGAAAAAGCGGTTATCGAGGCGGGACAAGAAAAGGAATTGATATTACATTTGGCTCAGCGGAAAGAAAAATATATGGAGGAATATTAATACGAGCTATTCAAGATGAATTGACTAAAGAAGTTATAGAAGGACCAAGCCTTATTGTTGACAAAATTCTAGAGGCATGTGGTGTAAATCAAGGAGGAATTCGAGAAATGGTAGAAAATGTATGGAAAGGAAAAAGTGGAATTTTACGTGATATGAATAATACTAACGGTTTGGTTTATTTGTTACAAGTAAACGATGAATTGACAAATATCGATGGCATTGTTGAAAGAGACAAGAAAAGACTAAAATACTCAACAGGCCTTACTTCTCCATATTTTGATCAGAAGTCATCCGGTACGCTATTGACGAGAGATAGTAAAGTTTCCAATAAAATATATACTTCACCGAGAGTCGGCATTACGTTATCCAATAAAATGCCGTCGATTAATCTTCGTTTACAATATTTACTAAAACCCTATAGATTCTTTACTTCGCCACATCTTCTAGATAAAGGAAAAGCTCAACTTATTATTGGATTGTATGATAATTTTAAACAAATTGACAAAGTTGCAAAAGTAGCAGGTATTAGCCGATCTCAGGTAGAAAATTATGTTCAAGAAATGACAAATGGAATTAAAAATGGTGATCTTAATGAATTCATTGGAAAAAAAGGAAAAGGTATTAAAGGGATTGAGTATTGTCAAATGGCTGGGGCAGTGAAAAAAATTCTCGACTGAAATTTACTACTTTATTTGTATGATAATAGCTATTATTTGATTGTTACACGTAAATGTTTTACAGATGTTAGTGACGTCACACATACTCTAGTGGCTTTCGAAGATTATCCCAAACATATGATTCGCAGATCGTATTAATAAAAGTACATTACTGATTATTAAAGTTTTCAGTATCATTTTTCTAACATCGTTTTTCGAAGATACATAAAAAATTTTTTACAAATTGATTTAAATTCATTGTCCCAAATGAGACCAAACAATAACGTTCGACGTGGTACCCCAAATTGTTTTTGTGGCCTTCCAGCATCGCCAGCTTATTCTGAAGAATTCGGATTATTATATGAATGTCATTATTTACACAATAACCCATGGAAGGAAGTTAATGAGGATCAATCTGTGGTTTCTGAAACCGTGAACGGGCGAGCAAGTCCTGATAGTGATCAGGTAAGATTAAAGTTACTTGATGAAATTAAATGCAATATTAATGATTTACATTTCTCAAACTTACCGAATGTAGTCGGATAAAACTTGTGTTGCGTCTTCAAGCATAGATCATTCTTTGTCATCATCAGCTAAACAATTAGATAAACCTGTTTGCGGTTATCATATTCATAAGGATGCTTGGGATAGTTTTTTTGATCGTAAATATAATATAAATGCGGAACATCAAGAACTCGCTATTTGTCCATTTTTTAATTTCACGTTTTGTGCTTTCTTTGATTTACGAAATTCTTATCCCTTAAGCCATCCATCTCCTCCAAACTGTTTTTGTGGTCTTCCTGTTATGATGAGACACGAGTTTCATGGAAAGTTGATGTTCACATGTCCAAACTATCTTATTGATGGTGCGAGACCTAAGTGTACATGGAAATTATGGGCAAACGAGGTCCCATTTCAAAAAACTAATGGGTGTACACATCCTTTACAAAAGCAAGGTATAACTAGACTTTTAGATCCTAGTCGACAAATACAAAATTGTAATCGCTCAATTGTAAAAAGAGAAACACCTAATAACCGCAATACTTTTTCAAGAAGTCGATTCGAAAGAAATAATTATAATAATAGTGGTAGATTCCAACGAGAAACAAGGCCTAACAGCGATAAGCATTCATCTTACAAAAGGGATTCTAATTATCATTCTTCAGAGAGATTGGATCGTAATCATAGAAGAGAACATGATTTCGGATCAAGGGATCATAATTACCAGTATCAACAAGCTACATTTAACAATAGAAGTTCAAACGTATCGAGAAGAATAAGTAATGGGACAGGATGGGACCCTGGACGTAATCGGAATAAGGGCCAATCGCGACAATACACTATAAAGGGGTGTAAACCTCCAACTCGATGGAATAGTAACGATTCGAATTGTTCATATCATGGAGATAATTCGAATGGACAGTCAATAGAACCTAATAATCCATTGAATATTAATGGAAACAATGTAGACAAGGTAACAGTTAATGAAAGTCTTCTAAAGTCAGAAAATGACGAGTTAAAGTGTTGTAAAGATAAAGATTTATGTAATAATCGAGAGAAGGACAATATTATATTCAATGACACAGAAAATAAGGAATTAAGATCATCAGAGATGGTAAATAATTCAAATAGAGAACAATCTGTTTCTAATGTTAGAAAAAATGGAGTTGATAAATCTGTGAAAAATTGTCTTGAAAAAGACATTGTAAAGGATCCCTTATATGTTAGAGATAATCCTCGAACTAGTTCAGAAAGGTCGGATTGCAGCGAAAAACGCTATAACGAGGGAAATGGTTCTCCGTCATCATTATCTAATAGAACCGATTCATCGAGACCTTCAATGAAGATTCATGTGAGAGAAATTCCTTATATTTCGACTTACAGTGAGTTTTCCCAAACAAAACCCACAGATATTACAAATATGGTTCCAAAATGCGATTTCGTCGCAGAAACATCACGTCTTTTGATGGAAAACCAGAAGCTGATATCTGAAAATAAAAGTTTGATTTCTAAACAAGAAATTGATCAAAGGGAAAAAAATGATTTACTTATGCAAGTGGAACAATTGAAAAATCGGGTGAACTACCTTGTTAGTAGGGTTGGACATTATAGATCTGAATACGATTCTGAACATAAATTCAGACAGTCTAGTCAAAAGAAGTTGATAGAACTTCAAGCACAAGTCGCAGATGTAATGAAGGAAATTGATGAATTACGTTCTTTAAGGGAGAAAGAAAGAGAAGAAATTGCTATGGGAAATATGAAATGTAAAGTATGTTTTGAAGGTCACATCACACATGCCCTTTTACCTTGTCATCACTTTGCTTTGTGTAGTAAGTGTTCTCAGGTGATTACTAAATGCGTTATTTGTAGAAAACCAAAGGAAAATGTTATTAGAATTTATTTGGGATGATAACTATAATATTTATATGAGATCAAGGCATTAAACCATAACATTATAAATTGTAACATAATTTATCTACATCGTCAAATAGAACAACTTCAATAATATATATCATTATTTTGTATATATAATATATCATTTATTTTATTATAATTGCAAGGTGTGTTAAGAGGCAATGATCAAAATTCCTAAACACATTATTTATGCTAATTTTTTCAATCATATCGGTTATTAAAAAAAGTTTTGAGTTTGATCTTTTTCGTGCTATTTATTTATAACAAAATAAATTTATTTATTCAATTTTTAAATTTTTTATAGTTTCAAATAATATGTATAAAATTAAGTCAAATGCAAATTATACTATTAAGTACAAATAAGTATTGTTCCAATTTCCTCACAAAAATTTTCATCTCTTTATCTAAATTGTATGATCATAAATAACTCTAGCTTGCTTTCTTTCTTTTTGAATTTTATCCAACATTAATTTTCTTTGTACTAAACCATCTCTTGCAGCTAAACTAAGTATACCCGCTAATAATTCAATACCTCTAACAGAATCATCGTTAGCAGGTATAGGCCAAGTAACCTTACCAGGATCAAAATCAGTATCAACTATACCAATAGTAGGAATATTACCGTATCGTGCTTCCTCAAGTGCAATCTCATTTTCTAAAGGATTTAATAAAACCAGTAAATCGGGTTTAAATGTTTTTGAAATAACATCATTTTCATTTTTTGGTATTAAATGACCTAAAGTTTGTTGAGAATTTGTTATAGTACCAGGTAACCAACGTGTAGTTAATTGATATTGATTGCAACGTTTAGCAGCTTTTATCACACTCTTAGAAAATAATCCTCCTCTCGTGTTAATAAATAATATTATGCCGCCATTATATGAAATTTTTTTCATCACCTTACATGCTCTACGTAAATAGATTAATGTATAATCTAAATCTATTACATTTATACCATATCTTATACCAAATATAAATGGTGATGTTTTTGGATTCCAAAGCGACGTTGAATGTCCTAAATGTAAATTTGCTGATAACAAAGATGACATTGTTAAATCATATGGCGAAGGCGGAGATTCTAGGTTTTTTGTTGCTGAAATAGAGACCTTTTTAAATGATCCTGTTTGTTTTACAAATTCTGGAACTAAAGAAAATTTTATAAAAAAATATTATTTATTTTTCCTTTTATTTTTTAAAAAAATAAAAAAGTTTTTTTTACCATCGCCTTTTAATTTCAATTTTGCAGAATCAATAGGTTTATCGTCAAAAGCTTTAAAAAATCTATTAGATAATTCCTGTTTAAAATCATCATAATCATGTTCTATAACTTGCTGCTTAGAACTGTTTAAAGGCAAATCCTTATATAACGATGATATGGATCTCGCTGATACTAGTAATTAAATAGTTAGAATAAAATCGTTAAAACCTTTTTTTTTAAAAAAAACAAAAGGCTTACTAGTAAATTTTGCATATCGATTGTGGTATAATACTTGACGAGATAAAAAAGCGCGCGAATTACTTCGAAGAGATTGAATTGAATACATTAAAGATAATAATTTATCTAAAAAAACATTTTTATAATCTGCATGATCTAGTTTGTAATACGATCGACGAAAAAAAAAACGAGGTTGAATCGCCCCCACCTGGATTCGAACCAGGATCCTTTCGGTTAACAGCCGAACGCGCTAGCCGGTTGCGCCATGGAGGCTATACTGTATGATGCAAAATCATTTGTTTATATTTAGATCATTTGTGAGAATTATGACAGCCGTTCAGTGTCACGATGAATCATTCGTAAAATGGCACATGATCTGCATTTATATATATAAAGTCGCGTGAAGTTGAATGATCTTCTAATTACAATTTTGAGACATTTAATATAAAGCTTTTGTTTGAACTTCTTTGCAATAAATATCTACTGTAAAACGTCGCGTAAAAGAAATAAAATGACAAGAACAAAGAGGATGAACTCATTCCCTTCTCCTGATACACCAAAGCGCAATAAGAATTCTATTAGAAGAAGTATTGAAGAATGTGCTGAAGACGAATATGTTGAAAACGAATATACTAAAGACAATGAAACTGACTTTGTTGTTACACCAAAGCGGAATAAGAGGACTAATTATAATGAAGGCGCGGGGACCATAACACCTAAGCGTAATAAAAGAGTAGACCCAATGGTTACTGTACTTATTACTCCAAAAAAAAATGAACTCCTGAAATCAAAAACTCGCAATATTACTTCAAATTACGCGAATAAGGCAGTTACACCCGGAGGAGAACAGCCCGTTGTTACTGTACTCATCACACCCAAAAAAAATAAACCGCAAATTCCTAAACAAATCGTTACTCCCCCCTCTATAAGGTAAATGTTTTTTGATGTTCTTTCAATTGTTGTAAAATAATTAACTTCTCCTTGAAAATATATAACAGAAGAAGGACAGGTCGTTTATCTTCAAGTATTGATAGTCGTATTCAACCTATCAATAAACCTTTAACAAGATACGATATTGCAAGAGAACAATTACGACTTGAAGAGGTTCCCATAAAATTTCCTTGTCGTGAAAAAGAATACGATCAAGTCTATAATAAAATTAAGGAATCAATTGATGAACTTAATGGTCGTCGTATTTTCATATCTGGTCAACCTGGTACTGGTAAAACTGCTACCGTACGACAAGTTATTAAAAATTTGAAAGAAAAAGTTTGCAAGAAAGTTAGTAGATTCGATAATTCGCTAACTATTTCAAATCCAAAAAAAAGTTAATCATTTTAAATATAATATAGGAATTAAATCCATTTGAATTCGTTGAAATTAATGGAATGGAAATTAAGCCTCCTGAAAAGGCATATAGTATCCTTTGGGAAGGTTTAACCGGTGATCGTATTTCTCATAAAGATGCTGAATTTTTATTGAATGAAATATTTAATGATGAAGATAATGAAGTTTCAATGTTTGTGTTTTTTTTCTCTTTTCTCCCTTTTTTCTATATTATTAATTAAGAAGATTTTATTTGATTCTTTATAGTGTCTTCATGATAGATGAATTTGATTCGCTTATCTCAAAAAGGAGTATTGTATTTAATAATCTTTTGGAATGGACTGCTATACCAAATTCTGGATTTGTTTTGATTGCCCTAACTAATGAAATCAGATTGCCGCACTCATTATTAACCAAAAGTCAAGAAAGCAAATTTAGTTAGTACCAATATTTATAATATGTGAGAGTGTGCGGGTTTAACATTTTTTATCGTATTTATTTTAGGATTGGAAAGATTAGATTTCGAGCCATATACACATGAACAGCTTTTCACTATTTTGAAATCTCGACTTGAAAATATAGAGATATTTGCAAAAGAAGCAGTCGAATTTACTGCAAGAAAAGTGAGCGCTATTTCACAAGATGCAAGAAACGCTCTATGTATTTGCAGGTAATAATTTAAACAATTGTTTGAATGTTAAAATGGCGCGATCATTAAGAATAAGATTATTGAGAATAATCAATCATTGAAATTTTTAAAGATATGCTGTGGGTGTTCTTGAGGCACAAGTGAAAAATAAATTTGTATCGGAAAATAGTCATGTAACTATACCAATGGTTCTAGAAGCTATAAAGAAAACTAATACTCCTTGGAAGAGATATATTAGTACAAATTCTCTACGAGCAAAAATATTCCTTTGTTCCTTATTATTATTATTGAAAGAAAGCAGAAAAAGTGGTAAAGATGAAATTGAATTTAAATTTGTAAGTTATGATATTTAATATATATTTAGACACCCTGTATTCTTTACTAATATTTATTTATATAATGTAATAGGTTATAAGAAAATATAACAAAATATGTGAATTTAAAGGTTTACCATGTCCCCCACTTGCTGAATTAACGAATATTGCCTATGATCTTTTATCATCTTCAATGTTGATAATGGATCCCAGTAAAGATATTGATTCTCTAATTAAATTTAATGGAATCGAAAATGATGTTAATTCAGTATTGTCTAGTGAACTATTTTTTAAAGATTTAGTTGGGTGATAAGAATATAAGCTTATCAAAAAACATTTTAATTAAAGACTTTTAATTTGTTAAAAAAAATATATATATATATCTTTAATTTAATCTTTGAATATGAATTTAATACTATAGCTTCATTTTTATGATTTTAAATATAATAATTTAGAGTGGATCTTGGTATAATTATTATACAGTTCATCCGTTGAGGATTTTATGTTCTTGTAAATTATTATTGTGTAGTTCTCCGCAGTTTATATCTGATATGTCTGTATAACCGTTTCAATTGGTTGAGCTTACTAGATATTACGTTATTAATTAATACTTTTCTTTGACGTCATTCGTGTCTAGATGATAATGTTCGCCTTCCACTGAGTTAATAAATACACTTACTACTGTTGTATAATGAGGGAAGTTAGTATTATTATCCGCAGCGATTGAGGTACAAGACTACAAGGAGAGCAACATGAAAAATATATCAAATTCTTTCATAGAGGAGACTCGAATAATTTTATCAAACAGCAGAAGCGAGATAATTGAATTGTCCTAAAGTGTGTTCGGTATTACGAAGGCCCATATATAGTTATTTCAGAGCATCTTCGTCTCATCTTAATATGAACTATTGACGTACTGTAACGCTGATCAGCCAAGAAAAAATAAATTATTATTTTTTTTTGTTAATCCAGTTACAAGACAAAAAGACCATATCGCATTAAACTATAAATTTTGCTATAAAACAATCAAGCCCTGAAAGTCGAAAGAGATGAATTAGTAGAAGCAGTTCGGAACTAAAAGCTTTAACTAGTTCGTGCTTTCTTAGTGAGTGAATAGATAATTCGTGTAATCATTTTTGATGGGTCTTACTCTCATCAACAGAAAAGTCTTGTATGGATTCCGAGCTTTCGGATAATAAACGCTAATTATGAAAATGTCAGAAGCAACATTCATTTATTATACGTCATCAATTAAGCTATTCATATATAAGGATATATAATACCAGATTTCATAAATTCACTTAGATTTTTCAAGCTGCCACGAATTTTTAATAAAATTCAGCCAAAATTTTTTTATTTAAAAGCTAATGATATATGTATTAAATAAAAATAAAAACTTTAAATTTTACATGTAATTAGCAGTGAGATAATTTTTCATATATTAAAAAGAAAGAAAATTTTAGGATATTAAAGACATAATCAGCTTTCAAATAAAAAAAAATTGGCTGAATTTCAATAAGAATTCGTATAGCCTGAAAATCGTCATTTTACTTAATTTTTTTTTATTTGAAAGACAATATGTAGTTTTATTTATTAATAAAAAGAAGAAATTATCTCATTGCTAATTATAAATAATAAATCCGGTTTCTTTACAATAAGAAAATTTTATTTTTTTAAAGTTTATTTTTTTTATTTAATTTTTTTTTTTTAATTGCCGCAGCACATTTATTAATTAATTACATCAGAAAAAGTTAATACATTTGATAACTAGTCTAATCCAAATTTTATCATTCTAAAAGAACCCCACATATGCACTGTTGCCCTATAAAAAAATTTTTTACTAAAATATATTTAAAATACATTTAAAATATACTTACATACTTAAAATATACTAAAAATATACTGAAATGGCAAAAATTAAATATAATTTAATAATAATTTAATTACAATTTAAGTATATAAAAATATACTTAAAATATACTGAAATGGGCAAAATTTAAGTATAAATTGAATATAA
>JADRCO010001845.1:0-16618 GCA_021464525.1 Rhizophagus sp. LPA8_4_AMF | reverse complement strand
TTTTTTTTATTTTCAGATAATTCTGGACTGTTTAAATGTGTAACACATATTTAATTTAAGTTTGTATAATGCAAATCTTATTATACAACTAAATTTTTATAAAAATCTTAATTTAGGCCAATTTCACAGATCTGCGGATATGAATATAAATGTACTATTAAATTAATAAATTTTATCTAACTCTTTATTGCTTTTTAAAAATAAAATTCAGTATCAAAAAGAACTAGTATTTTTGCAAAATAAGATTAATATTTTGAATAATTTTTTATTATTTGATATAATTAATACATTTATCTTTTTATAGTTATTTAATCCTCATTAATTTATTTAAAGTGATAAATATATATAGGGTGAGTGCTGGGAAATGGAAATAAATAAACAATGAAATCCATTATCTAATTAGTCATTTTTCCAGTATTCATCCAATATATTAAATCTACTATCTTTATATTTTTTAAAATTATTAGTTATAATAAATAAATATTCTTTTATTTAAAATCTAATATTATTTACATTGTAAAAAAAATACAACATAATAAATATTTAGATGTTAATATATCTATCAATCTATATAAAAAGATTTATTTTATTTCTTTAGTAATTAAACTATCAGAATTATTAGTTTTAATTTATTAAATATTTGATTTTTCATTAACTGTTTCTAAAAAACTTGTAAAAATATTGCTATTATATAAATTAATATATCTAATAGTAATTGAATTTTTATTTAATATTAATATACTGCTATATG
This sequence comes from Rhizophagus sp. LPA8_4_AMF, assembly GCA_021464525.1. Classification (NCBI taxonomy): domain Eukaryota; kingdom Fungi; phylum Glomeromycota; class Glomeromycetes; order Glomerales; family Glomeraceae; genus Rhizophagus; species Rhizophagus sp. LPA8_4_AMF. The sequence continues at coordinate 15,867 of JADRCO010001845.1, read as the reverse complement.
CATAAAACTAATTAAATAATCATTTCTATTTTATTATTTATAGTAATAGTATATATACTCAGATAACTGTTTATCCAACTCTTTATATTTTTCAAATTTTAATTTTTTTTTAATCTCATAAAATTATTTTAAAGTCTTAATCCAGTTATTTGTAATAAATATTGTATTCTTAATTTTATTAAACTTTCTGCTTTTTACATTTTCTAAAATTATAAAAATTTATATTAAAATTAAATATTATACCTTATTTTTTCAAATCTTTTTGCATCTACTTATGATATTTTGTTAAAAATGAAAAAATAAAATAAGAAGATATAAAAAATATATATATAGTATAAAAAGATATTTATATAAAAGTATAGAAAAAAAAAGAAGTATATGTGGGAAAATTTTATTATAAAAGGATAAAAAAAGTAAAAAAAGTCTAATCTTTACTATAAATAATTAGAATCAGTTAATAGAAAGTTATATCAGTTTAAAAATATGATTATATAACACATTTTCAACCAATTATTTGAGTCTAATTATTTATTAACCAATATAGCTATCTTCTTATTCATAACTATTTTTATTATTACATTTACTTTTAATTTATAAGTTATAATAACAAAAATAATTAAATATATATGAAACATGTTATAATTTGACTTTACTAATAAAGAAAAACCAAATATAAAAAAGATTAAAAAAACTAAACAGACAAAACATACTGATGCATTCTTATTATGTGAAGAACAGGTAGTGGCAATCAACTTTTGGAAATATTCTGTTAGGTAAAGAGAATTTGTTTGAAGTAGCTGGAATAGTAGTAGAGTCAAAGAAATTTAGAGTGAAGATTGGTCAAATAGGTGAAATCTTGGAGGAAATAATAAAGACTGGTTTGCTTTCAAATTATTTTAAAAACTCTTCCCTAGCTAAACCATTGGTTTGCATGAATTTTTTAAATTTAAAAATAATGAAGATATAATAATAGATTGAAGAAAGAAATAATTAGGGATTACATGAACTTATAGTTCGCAATTTATCATATTTGTCATGTGACTTATAGGTAATCTTACACGCGTAAAAACCAAAATATCTCATACAAGAAAAATTGTCATTGATAAATATAAAAAGTTATCTAAAAAACAAGACTTATAAAAGATGCACAAATAAAAAGCGTTTATGATTGTAATAAATAATAAAACTTTATAATAAAAAAGGAGATAAATTTCTAAAAATAAAATTAATTCTTTTGTATTATTTGCTATATATATATATATATATATTTGATTTAGCGCTTTAATTTTTTTTCTATTTTTATTTACTGGCCCAAGATACTAAAAAAAAAAATTCTTTTTTTATAACACGCTAACATGATGGGCTTATTTTTGGTTTCATCGAAAAAAAAGTCAGTTGTTTCACGCAGAATTGTTTAAAGTTCTTTTTATAATTATATTTTTTCTTGCATCTGCTTCTTACCCACTAGTAATGTTAGATAATTACAAATTCAATTTTATGCACAAGCGCTATATAAAGTTTTTGGATCATTAGGCCCCTTCAACCATTCAGGAAAGTCTTTTCATTGACAATAATGTATTACTTTATTTCTTTAATTTTATTAACTTTATTTATTGCACTTATTATTATTATTCTTTCTTTCTTAGACGCTAAATTGTTCCTTCTTCAAACAAGTCATTTGATGTATTGTAATTCATATTGCTAGCTTGTACTCCTTGTTGTTACCCAATTTTCTAAAAATATTATAATAGGTTGGTTAACCTGCTTAAATGTATAGACGGTGTTGGGTTAAAACTGAGCAAATGATACTGAAGTAGAATTTAGTCTTGGTTCAGATGCGATTTATAATTCGTTCGGCAAAATTCCTCGGATAAAAATTTGAATTATTTAAATATATTGTCCACTCTTTCATTGTTAAACTTGTTATTGGTTGTTGTACGGCCAAATCTAACAAATAAATCAATAAATTTTGACCCGCTGAAGATACTAAACTTATTTACTGGTTTAAAACTCTTGATCTGTAATTGTTTATAGATATTTCTATTTCTTCCTTTTCCTTGTTCTAAATGTAATTTTCTGTTTTCTTCAAACCACATTTACCTGAATGTTTACGTCTAATACGATAAACGAGGCTTACTACTTTTATACCATTAGAAGACTCTTTTAATTCCCTTATAACTGGTATAATATCACTTGGATTATTTATTGTTGAAAGATCACTAGATAATAGTTCTTCTACATCACATTCTCATATTTTCTTACAACTTGGTGGAAATAAAGAAATATCCCTTTTATGAAAGAACATAAATGAAATCATCTGGATGCTCTAATTACACCTTATACCACAATTAAATCTGATACTTCACATACTGTATAACCAATGCATGGAGGAATATACTGAGATAAGTTCGTTAAAGAATAATTCACGACGTATGTGGCATCCTTCATTTTCTCCGCCTTTATATTAAAGAATAATCACCAAATAGATTAATGGATTAGAACCTTATGACAAATCAAACGGAGAATAAAAAAAAAATAGTATTTTTTATATAAATAATATAGTGTGTAGTGCTACGACGATTTGTTTTTCATAATTATTATATAGCACTAAATTTTACGTAAAATATTAGATCGTCTATACAAAATGTAGTTTTAATAATTTATCCATAATAACAAAATTAATGTGGGAAAAGCCAACTGAATGGGCAATCTCGTCACTATCCAGAAATTGCTCACACGCATCATGTTGAGTTATAGGAATAAGAAATAAACGTAGCTAAAATTGTAATATTTCTGTTCACCGTCTACGAGAAGTGAAAATAAAATACTAAAGAACCCTTTTTTTCAAAACTATTTACGTGTAACGATCGTATTAACATTATAAATTTTAAAGGCTATGATTTACAAAATTTTTTTATACGTATCTCTTAATTAAATATGTCAAAGATGTACAATCTTTTGAGCATTGCATATAAACAAGCGTACATATTTGTTTTTTTAATTAGTGGCCAAGGCACTTTGCTAAAAATATATAAGTTAAAAAATCAATTCCCTGACCCCCTTAATTAACAGCCTTTAACTCACCGATATTTCACTTAATAAAGTTCTGTTAAATGTTAAACAGTTTCATCCTTTTCATGCACAAGTTTCAAATTCTCGCAAGGAGAATTTAAAAAAAAATAAATTTTCACGTTTTGAACTTTATTTTGAAGTTAACGAACAGAAAATTTTTGTTTTGGCGTACATTTTTTTACTTTTTGTTTGTTACATTGCATGGATATTAAGTCCTATGTAACTACGATTCGTGATTCAAAACACGCTAATAATGAAAAAAAAATAATTTCTTTAATATTATTTCTAACAAATTCGCACATGTTATTCATTTTAACAAATAATCTGACTATATTAATAAAGGACCCTGCGTATCCCTTCATTCCCTTGGCACAAAAAGATGAGTAACTCCCTCTCACAAGCAATTTCGCCAATTAGCGACTTAGATGATCTGCTGATAATCCGTTGTTTGGTCTTTTTTTTAAACTAGAGAAATTTCTCATCTTTCGTTGTTATTATTCAACACAATAACAGCCGTCTGATTAAGTCCGACGAATAAAATTAATTCTGTATATAAAAGTATTTATATATGCAAATAACAAGAAAATTATGCAAATGCAATGGCAAAATGAACAATGAATATATGTGGCGTTATTTTTTTTTCGTAATATGCATTTAACTCGGTATTTTGTGCAGCATATCAGCATACATTTATTGTAAACTTGCATACATGTATATTATTTGTTGTGTAAATATTTTTCATTTTAATATTTGTTTATTTTATCAAGTAAAGAACATAAATATATATTTTTTTTTTTTGGCAAAACCGGGTGAAAACATATATAAAAAGTGAAAAAAATCTTCACGTCAATTTTTTATTTCAAAATAACTTTTGATTTAAAACAATTTTTTTCGAATATAAGAATTTATTTTAAACACAACGACGAACGTTGTTATAATTTAACAAATAACTAAAAAAAATTCTATTTATTTTAAAAAAAAAAATCATCCGTTTGATATAAATAAAATCAGATTGTAAAAATGAAAACCACATTTCTCTCAAATTTAATTCACTTTCCAATAACGATGACAGGTTCATTGTTAAATTTATTAAACATTAGAACTCATTCCGCACAAATAACCCCACTTGATCAAACAACAAAACGTCAAACAGCCCGTGTTCAATTTCGTAAATCAAATCGTAAAAAAGAAGAATTCATTGGTACATTAACATTTATTTCTTCCAATACAAAAAACTCGACCGTAACTAAAACTGTGGCTTACGGTCAATGGTATAATATTCATGATACAAATCCATTAAATTATGAATTTGTCATATATAAAAATGGGGAAATACTCAAAGATTTAACTGTTAATATACAAAGAAATTTATCCATTAACAAAAATGGTGCTAAATTATTGACCACTTTTGACGAATTAGAATTAGATGGGTCACAAAATATTATTGGAGGTTGTATATATATAAGTAATCAAGGCAGAGTTATTTCTAAAGCTGAAATTTGTAAAATTTAATAAGATACTATAAATAATAATAATTGTACAATTTATTTTATGTAATAATTTTTTTTTAATCCATAGACTTTATAATAATATATACGAACATTTTATTAATAGATTTAATAGTTAAATATGTATCATTTTAGGTCTGCGACCAAAAACTCAAAATTATAAGAAATAAATATTACTTGATTAATTGATTTATAAGAATAAAAGATAAATTTTCGAATTATAAACTGTTCAGTAAGCTCGGTCATCACAAACAAAATTTGTAATACATAACATTTATTCCGGTTATTTTTTCTCATTCAATTTTTCCGATTCTCTAATTTTTTGCGTCACCATCACGAATCACTCAGATGGTTTTCATATACTAACCAATCCAAATAACTTTTTTTTGTGATCCTTAATAATGAATTTTTCATTTAATATACTAATGTTATACAGTCAGAACTCAATATAACGACTATACGGTATAACGAATTTCATGATAAAGCGATTTTTTTAAAATTTTATCTTTATATATGAATATATAAAAATCGGTATATCAAACTTATAAATTTTGATATAACGAATTTTTTCATTGGTTCGTTATATCGAGTTCTGACTGTATACTGTATTCACTTTTATTCATACTGTAATATTCTATTTTAATCCAGAATATTCTATTTAAAGTGTGAATAATTATTAAGTTGTTTATCACCGATAAGTCTCATTCCTTAATTGAAAACATTTATAACCGTTACGTTTAAAATTCTAATCCTGTTATATAGTGAGATTAAGGGGGTTTGCTACCTCACACAATCTATAATTTCGAGATATTGTTTTTAGGCGGTTGATTAATAATTTAATCTCTTTGCCTTCGTCAAAATTATCATGTAATTGTTCGTTTTTATTTACCGTTGCTTAACTCTGTTAGGAATTATTGATATTCTGATCATTAATTTAGTCTGATCATTCTTGTTTATAATAAACAAAGTTGAAATTAATTTGGTTAATTTGATCCATAATTTGGATCATACGCCCAGATGATAAAAGCTTTACACTTAATTTAGTAACCGATCGACTTTTATTAAATTCAAATATTTAATAAGCAAAAAATTGCAGTAACTCTCCCTAAATAAATTATAAACTACAGTATGTCTAAACAATTTCTTTCGAGATTGAGTCAAAATTATATTGAATTATTGGATGATGATGAATATTATGATATTACAATTGAAGTTGGAAAAGATCCAAACGTAAAAACATTTCGTGCACATATGAATATCTTGTGTTACCGTTCTCCATATTTACGACGTGTTTTAACTTCTAATAAAAATAATAATAATGGTGGATTATCTCATTTAAAATTACCAAAAATTTTACCAGAAATCTTTCAAATTTTATTAAAGTAAGTTATAAAAAAATTTTTGATAGAAAATTTTTTAATAGCATTTTTTTTTTAAAAAAAAAAAAAAATTTCGATTTTAAAATTTTTAATAGATATATTTATGGTGGAAACCTTTCATTGAGTGGACAGGATACTTCCGATATTCTCAAAGTTTTGGTCACTGCAGATGAATTACAACTTGATGAATTAGTTGATTATTTACAAACATATTTAATTGAAAATAAATCTTCTTGGATGGAACAACGTTTTGAAATTATTCATCGAACAAGTTTTCAATCTAATCATTTATTAAACCTACAAAAATTTTGTACAGATTTTATGACCAAATTCCCTGAGAAGGTTTTTAAATCACTTGATTTCGCTTCACTTCCTGAAAAATCCTTAATTTCACTTCTTCAAAGAGATGATTTACAAATGAAAGAAATCGAAATTTGGGAATATGTATTAAAATGGGGACTTGAAAAAAATTCTACATTTACTTCAGATCCTGCTACTTGGACTGATTATGATTTTAAAATAATGAAAAATACTTTACGAAATTGTTTACCTTTAATAAGATTTTATAGTTTATCTTCCAAAGATTTTTTGGAAAAAGTTCATCCATATAAAAAGTTGTTAAACCCTGAGCTTTATGAAGATTTATTAAAATATTATTTGGATTTTAAGAGTAAACCAAGTATTTATTATTTACCTCCTAGACATGGAAAACTTGATTCAGAAATCATTAATATAAAGATTGCTTCTTTAATTTCAAAATGGATTGATAGAATAAATGATAACTGTAAATGTGCTCTAAATGGATTATATTTACCATATGAATTCAAATTATTATTAAGAGGAAGTCGTGATGGATTCAGTCCTAGCAAATTTCATTCTTTATGTGAAAATAAACCTAAAACCGTTACATTTATTAAAGTAAAAGAGCCAACAATCGATTTTCAATTTAAATTCTTATCAAATGCAAATAAAATTTTTGGTGGTGGAGAAATTCTTGGTGGATATAATCCTATTATTTGGGAAACCACTAAAAATTGGGGTGAAGCTAAAGATAGTTTTATATTTTCTCTTAAAAATAAGAATGACCTAATTAAAAATGAAAAGATAAGTCGTGTAAAGCAAATAGATTCTGCGTTAAATTATGGTAAAAATTATGGTCCATCATTTGGTAAGGATCTTGTTATATATGGGTCGTCTGATACTAAAGATTATGATGATAATGTTTGTAAGTTAGTTTATTACGAAGAAAAGATAAGAGATACAGAAGACAAATTTTCTATAGAAGATTATGAAGTATTCCAAATTATAAAATTATGAATCATAGGGATTGAAATTAATTGAGTAAAAATAATGGACGCGCTATCATGTCAATTAGTAATGTATTTATTACATAAATTATATAAATTGTACACGTTTGAACCTTTAAATTTAAATCCAGTTCTCCTTGCAATACGTGAGTTCAGTTGTTCACCATATTTAGTTCTTTCAATAATGATTTAGATTTCGTTCACATTACTTTAAATATGTATTACAGTACTTACAGTTTATATTACTAAATAAGTAAGCAATCATCAACATATACATGTCCCGTTTTTTTAAAATCTAAGCCATAAATTTTTTTTTTTTTTTACCGCAAAAAATGTCTAACGAATTTTTTTCAAATTTAAGCCGAAATTATATTGAAATATTAGAAGATAGTGAATATTATGATGTTACAATTGAAGTTGGAAAAGATCCAAATATAAAAATATTTCGTACCCACATGAATATTTTGTGTCATCGTTCTCCATATTTACGTCGAACTTTAGCTTCTAATAATAAAAAAAATAATATTAGTGGTAACTTGTCTCATATAAAATTACCAAATATTTTACCAGAAATCTTTCAAATTATATTAAAGTAAGTTATAAATATTACTTCAATATATTAGTATACTTTCATATAGGTTAAAATTAAAATTTTATAATTTAGATATATTTATGGCGGAATTCTTTCATTAGATGAAGAGAACACTTCAGATATTCTTAAAGTGTTGGTTGCTGCAGATGAACTATTACTTAATGAACTAGTTGATTATTTACAAAAATATTTAATTGAAAAAAAAGCGGATTGGATAGAACAACATTTTGAACTTACTCATCGAATAAGCTTTCAATCTAATAATTTGTTAAAACTTCAAAAATTTTGTACAAATTTTATGGCAGAATCTCCTGACAAGGTTTTTGAATCACTCGATTTCACTTCACTTCCTGAAAAATCTTTAGTTTCACTTCTTCAAAGAGATGATTTACAAATGAAAGAAATCGAAGTTTGGGAACATGTATTAAAATGGGGACTTGAAAAAAATCCTACGCTTATTTCATATCCTTCAGCTTGGACAGATGATGATTTCAAAACAATGGAAAACACTTTGCGACGTTGTTTACCTTTGATAAGATTTTATAGTTTATCTTCCAAAGATTTTTTGGAAAAAGTTCATCCATATAAAAAATTGTTAACCCTTCAGCTTTATGAAGATTTATTAAAATATTATTTGGATTTTAAGAGTGAACCAAGCAATGATTATTTACCTCCTAGACGTGGCAAACTTGATTCAAGAATCATTAATATAAAGATTGCTTCTTTAATTTCGAAATGGATTGATAAAATAAATGAAAATTGTAAATGTGCTCTAAGTGGATTATATTTACCATATGAATTCAAATTAATATTAAGAGGAAGTAGGGATGGATTCAGCCCTATTAAGTTTCATTCTTTATGTGAAAATAAATTTAAAACTGTTACATTCATTAAAGTAAAAGGAACAGATGAAATTCTTGGTGGATATAACCCTATTATATGGGAAACTACTAAAAATTGGGGTGAAGCTAAGGATTGTTTTATATTTTCTTTTAAGAATAAGAAAAATAATATTAAAGATGAAAAGATAAGTTATGTAAAGGAAGTAGATTCTGCGTTAAATTATGGCAAAAATTATGGTCCATCATTTGGTAAGGATCTTGTTATATATGGGTCTACTGATACTAAAGATTATGATGATAATGTTTGTAAGTTAGTTTATTATGAAAAAAAGATAAGAGATACAGAAAACAAATTTTCTATAGAAGATTATGAAGTATTTCAAATTAACACTAAAAATGGTTAGTTCCTTTGATGAATGTTGTGCTTAACATCGATTATTATTAATTGTGATCATATTGGAAAAATTTACGTAGAAATAAATATGTATTATTACTTTTGGCGCAATAAAAAAATTTTAAAAAATTTATAATTTGGATTTCGTGTTACGTTTATCTTGCCATTTTGCTCGAATTTCTAGTTTTGTTTCTCAACCACGATTATTTTTTTAAAAAAGAAATTACAGAAAATTGGTTTACTCAATTTTTTCAGAAATTAAGGCAAAATTTATACTGAATTATTAGAAGATAATGAAGACCCAATGTGAAAATATTCCGAGCGTCACACGAATATATATAATATGCTACCGTTCTCCATATTTACGAGGTTTCGATTCTAATAATAAAAGAAACGAAATTACCAATATTTTACTAGAAATCTCTCAAATTATATTATAAACGCCTATTACAGTATATATAACTTTCATTAAATTTTATATTTCAGATATATTATGGTGGAATTCTTTCATATGATTAATCCTTATACGATAATGATAACAAATAAACTAAAGTCTAAGGAGGCCTAATTACGTGCGCATCTTGTGTAAAATACTCGTATATGGCTGATCTGTTTTTAGCGGGGTAACTTTTAAAAAACGTAAATAAGATGCCGAAACAGAAAAGAATACCAAAACAAAAAGGCTATTAATAGATTACATTGACCCTATGAAAAAAATATATATACTTACTTAAAATGTACTTGTATACTTTTTAAAATAGTTTTGAATTATACTTAAAATATACTCAAATCATACTTAAATTCCAATTTTATAAATAATTTAAATTTAAATACATTTTAATTGTAAAAAAGTTTGCAATTTTTAAGTATTTTTAATTGTATTTTAAAATTTATATTTTATTTTAAAGAAAATTTTTTTCATAGGGTGATTAAATACAACTCATAATTGAATGTTTTCTGATTGTTTTAAAAATATACAGCAAGGCACAAAGGAGAAAAAGATAGGAAATAAGTGTAAAAAGGGTTGCATGGGTCGAAAAAGATGAGGGAATTAATTTTTTCTCTACCAAAGCCTCCGCACCTTCTTCACTTTCTTCACCTTCTTCTCAGAAATCATCTCTAAACTTTATTTGAATGAAGAAGAACATGGTGAATCTTCACAAATGAGGAGGACTCCCTTTTTTTTACGTCCAGTGACAAAATTGGGATAATATTTGAGCCCGGTTCGTTAATTAACCTTCCAAGTGATGAGACCATGAGTACTGCACATTTAATCTTCAACATTTCATCTTTTTCATATCATCAAGTACTTATTAGCAATGCAAAGGTATATGCCAAGGCACACAACATGATGTACTTTCCCTTAATGGCACAGTTCTTGGTTATATACAGTATGCAATGTCTCTCATGGAGCAAAATAAAGAGAAGGAACATTGTTTTTGACTATCAGTCATATTTGTAATACCTTTTTATTTTTAATTCTGTATATTATCAGAGAAGCGTTAGTTGCTGCCAGGATTTTAAAAGAACGTAATGACTTAGTAGCAGTATTGCTTAAAGAGCGCAAACCAAAACTCATCAACATGCTCTTAATAATCATCTTTTAATCAAAGAAATATCGAATAAATTATTGAATGCAATGGATAAAATAGAAAAGTTGATGATGAAACTAGAAATGAATTACATGATTAATCTATTCAAATAACTTATATTGTATTCGCTTAAAAGTACAAGCTTTTGACAATTTTTCCAAGATGGTTATGTAGATACTCATTTTATGCAAGGAATTTTTAGCAAAAAAAGAAGTTAAAAATTTGGAAGTGCATTGCATTTTTTATGGTAATAATTCGAGTCCAAGAATTTTTACAAAAGCACGGTTATTGCAAGACTAAAGAAGGAATAAATATAAAAAATAAAAGCTGAATTGTAAATATTTATCTTCATGAATTTTTATCATCTAGTAAACTGGACTATGTACTTAATGAAATAATTATCTATCTTTAATATTGTTCACAATTTATTGGGGCTCTGAGAAATACCTATTAACACAAAATTACGAAAATTAAAAATTTCTAATTCAATCCAACGGGTTCTTTTATTAATTTTTTTTTATAATATTAAATATACCTCAAAAAAAACATAAATAGTCTCCTTTTTTCATTTAATTCAATCACTAAATTTATCATAATAAAATTTTTAAGTGGGAATTTTTCCAAGCGTCACGACCAATCAATCATATTCTTCAACTATAAATACTGAAATAGTAATATCTATATTTTTTTCCAGTTCTTTCATTTGCTCACATAAAATGCAAGACTTCTTTGTGCATTTAACGTTTTGTCGGCATTATTAGTAGCAAATGATCAAAATTTTAGACCTAGATATGATCAAAGACAGCTAAATTTTAACAATGATCTGTCACTCACTGAAGTTAATAGTGTTATTAAAGGATAGGATGATTGCTAGCGATGAACAATCAACTAAGAAACGACGTGTATCAGAAAAAATCAAAAAAATAAATAGTATAGTCCACAAATGATAGTATAGATAAAAAACTATGTACTGTATTTCATGAGCTAAATTCCATACTTTATCCATTGTTTGAACAATAACATAGTGATTTGATAATTCATATATCAAAGTTGAATTTTAACAAATCATTTGGTGAATAATCTCTTGCATAATAACTTTTCAATTATAATATTATATGTAAGCATCAATTGTCTTTATAATAAACTTGCTATACCAGTAAACGGAACAGTTAGAGGCACAATTACCATATGTTAATGAGTATATAGAACTAGAGAACGGTAAACTGTTGTAAAGTCCGGAGTAATCAACTAAAAAAATCAACACACCGATGCTTGGTTTATTGAGGTTTTTATGTAACTACGGAAGAGTTACGGTAATCAATCATCATTGACTCCATTATCGAGGCGGACATAAGCTCTTCGCTAATGCTCAGATTATTTTTGCCTTGATAATGTGAACGTTTATGAAATGTTAAAATACAAGCTTAATAAAATTATATATTCAATTTTAGCTTTAACATGATTTAATAAATGAAAAGAATTTTTAAATAAAAATATTTTGTATTTGTTGAAATAAATAAGTTATATAGAATTGTAAAATGTAATAATTTATTAGAAAGATAATCAAATTTGTTCCTGTTCTACATAGTAAACCACAAAGTTTATGAAAATGAGATGATAATTTTTCAATAGACGATTATGAAGTACTTCAAATTATAAAGTTGAAAAGGATAAGATTGAATTTTAGTTGAAATAAATAAATTTAATAGGTCATTGATTAAATTTTTTTAAAATAGATTTCACGTATTGAGATTAATCCAAAAAGATGGACAAATGAGAACATTTTATTTGTTTCATCTTTATATATTGAGATATTTTATCGCAAAAAAATGACTGCCAAATTTTCAAATTTGAACCGGAATTACATCGAAATATTAGAAGATAGTTGATATTATGATGTTTACAATTGATGTTGATAAAGAATAAAGACCTAAATATAAAAATATTTCGAATATTTTGTGTTACAGGTTCCCATATTTACGATAACATATAGGTATACTGTATTTATGGTGGAATTGTTTTATCGGATGAACAGAATACTTTAGATATTCTTAAAGTGCAGGCCAGGGATTAACTGCGGATTGGTTGGAAAAACATTTTAAGCTTATCCATCGAACAAGCTTTCAATCCAATAATTTATAAGAACTACAAAAATTTTGTACAGACTTTATGCTAAGTCTCCTGACAAGATTTCGTATCACTTGATTTTACCTCACTTCCAGAAAAATCCTTAGTTCCAATTCTTAAGAGATGATTTACGAATGAAGTAAAACGAAGTTTGGGAACGTATTAAAATGGGGATTCGCTCAGAATCCTCCGCTTACTTCAGATTCTGTTACTTGGACAGATGATTTTAAAACAATGAAAATTCTTTACAATATTGTTTACTTTTATTTAGATTTATAATTTATCCTCTAAGAATTTTTTGAAAAAGTTCGTCCATATGAGAAATTGATAAACATCAGATTTAATAAAATATTATTTGGATTTTGAAATTACCTCTTAGATACGTAAAATTTGATCCAAAAATTGTTAATCTATACATTATTTCTCTAATTTCAAAATGGATTGATAAAACAGATGTTAATAGTAAAGTTGCTTATCAAATATGATTGCATTTTAAAATTATTAGAGATGGATTCCCTCCTGTTAGGTTTCATTCTTTATATGATATTATACCTAAACTTGTTACATTCATTAAAATAAAAGAAACAGATGAAATTCTTAGTGGATACAATCCTATATTATAGGGAAATTTATAATAGCTGGGGTGAAACGAAGATAGTTTATATTTTCTTTTAAATATAAGAATGGTCTTTTTAAAAAAATAAATAATGCGTTAAATTGCGGTAAAAATCATGGAGCATCATTTTAGTCGGGACATTATTTTATGAGTCTAACAGTGATTATGAAAAAAAGATGAGATACAGAAGATAATTTCAATAGACGACTATGAAAAGTATCTACAATTATAAATATAATAAATGAGATATTAATTAGTCTTAAAATAGCGTTATGCAAATAATTATTTGGCGCATATCTTTTACGTCGGCTAAATTCTATTTATAATAGATTTCTCGCATTGAGTAGGTCATCAGTAAAAAATTAGGTTTTTTGCGTTACGTTATACGATCATTTATAAATATTGCCACGTTTTATTTTGCACAACTTTTTTTTTACCACGAAAATGTCTATCCAATTTTTTTCAAATTTGAGCCAAAACTACATTGAAATATTGGAAGATGATGAATATTATGATATTACAATAGAAGTTGGAGAAGATCCAAACGTAAAAATATTTCATGCGCATACAATTATTTTGTGTCACCGTTCCCCATACTTACGACGAGCTTTGGCTAATAAGAGGAATAATAATGACAGTGGTGTCTTATCTCATATTAAATTACCGAATATTTTACCAGAAATCTTTCAAATATTTTAAAGTAAGATCATTAATACTGCAAAATGTAAATAAATAATGCCTTCATTTTTTTTTTTAAATTTAACTCACGCTTTTAACGCAGGTATATTTATGGTGGAATTCTTTCCTTGAACGAGCATGACACTTCAGAAATTCTCAAAGTTTTGATTGCTGCAAATGAATTATTACTTAACGAATTAGTTGATTATTTACAAACATATTTAATTGAGCACAAAGTGGATTGGATAGAACAACATTTTGAGCTTACTCATCGAACAAGCTTTCAATATAATAATTTATTAGAACTACAAAAATTTTGTACGAGTTTTATGGCTAAGTTTCCTGAAAAGATATTTAAATCACTCGACTTTACTTTACTCCCTGAAAAATCTTTAATTTCACTTCTTAAAAGAGATGATTTACAAATGAAAGAAATCGAAGTATGGGAACATGTATTAAAATGGGGACTTGCAAAAAATCCTACGCTTATTTCAGACCCTGTTACTTGGACAGATGACGATTTTAAAACAATGGAAAATTCTTTACAATATTGTTTACCTTTAATTAGATTTTATAGTTTATCTTCTAAGGATTTTTTGGAAAAAGTTCGTCCGTATAAAAAATTATTAAAACATCAATTATATGAAGATTTAATAAAATATTATTTAGATTTTGAAAGTGAACCGAGTAATAATTTCTTACCTCCTAGAAATGGAAAGTTTGATTCAAAAATTGTTAATCAAAATATTATTTCCCAAATTTCAAAATGGATCGATAGAGTGGATAGTAATAGTAAATTAGTTTATACAAGAGAATTGTATATACCATACGAATTTAAATTATTATTAAGAGGAAGTCGAGATGGATTCACTCCTGATAAGTTTCATTCTTTATGTGATAATATACCTAAAACTGTTACATTCATTAAAGTAAATGGAACAGATGAAATTCTTGGTGGATATAATCCTATTATATGGGAAACTAATAAGGATTGGGGTAAAACAAAAGATAGTTTTATATTTTCTTTTAAATATAAGAATGGTCTTTTTAAAGATGGAATTATGAGTAATGTAAAAGTTATAAATCATGCGATAATTTATGGTCAACGTTACGGACCATCATTTGGCTCTGATCTTATTTTATATGGATCTAATAAAACTAAAGATTATGATGTAATTTATTTTAAACTAAAAGATTATGAAAAAGAGATAAGTGATAGAGAAGGTTTTTCAATAGAAGATTATGAAGTATTTCAAGTTATAAATCTATAAATAAAATGGATGTTGAATTTAAAGTGAGCTTAAATAAATCTCGATAGCGTTTACGCGCAATAGATAATTAATATTCACAATTATTTGACACGTCCTTATCATCAATATTATTAAATCCAGTTTATATTGTATTCCTGCATTGTAATTTTTATGTTCGAAGCAAACAAGGAAAAGTTAAAAATATTTCATTTTTGCTGATCCAGTGATCCACGCCGGAGTATACTTGCCGCCCATATCTCAAAAAGGAAATTACAACAATAGATGATCGGCAAGTGCATTGTTACAATTTCCTTTTTTGGTAAATGGGCGGCAAGTATACGCCGGAGTAAAATTTATTTGCGTCACGTAATACAATCATCTATTATATTGTTATATATGTGCCCTGTACAACTTTTTTGCCAGAAAAAATGTCTACCCAATTTTTTTCAAATTTGAGTAGAAATTATATTGAAATATTAGAAGATAGTGAATATTATGATGTTACAATTG
>JADRCO010001844.1:0-16618 GCA_021464525.1 Rhizophagus sp. LPA8_4_AMF | reverse complement strand
GGGTCGTTTATTCATGTTTAGATTCAAAACGGTTAGAGATTATTGGTATTAACGCGTTTTATTATTACTATTATCCCCGCTGATCACTATATAAAATGTAATGTCGATCTTTCCGTTTCTTACGAATTGCGAATTAAGTCTGTCCCGAAATTTAATAATAATCAAAGGATTTTTTCCAGATATAGATGGCCATATCACCAATAATAAAATGATTTCATTAATTACATTTCGAGGATAGTTTAGGTAATCAAAATAATAGTTAATTACTATACATTAGTATACTTACGACCTTACCTTGGCCCTGGTCTCCATAGGTTAGAGCCTGCTTTACATACAGTATTTTGTTAGGGCCAAGAATCTGAAAGTTAGGACATGGAACCAGTTCTTGCAAGAATGCTATTATTACGAATTATGTATCCATTGATTTGGAAACTTTTTAGTTTATAAAATTGAGGTTTTTTTCCACAATGTGATTCATCTGGCTTGTAATTCTTGCCCTCAGTATTTCGTCATCATTCTGTATTATAAGAATGTATTGTATTAACTTCAGACTTAACTGAATTTTGAACTCTTCAAGATTTATATTTAGTTGTAGTTATTTTCCTAAAAATATTAATTCTTGCTGTGAATTACTAAATAAGAATTTTTTTCTTTTTAAATCTTGTAAGTCTTTGCTTAAAGTGATAACATGCTTTTTATTTTTTATATTGATCTTTTCAAAGGACCTTTCTTTAATATTTAATGTTACTGACGGTTATAGTATTATTAATCAAATTGTTAAAATCATAATATGAAAGAATTTTGTACAAATATGATCATTTTACATGCTTGTTCACTTTATTTCAAAAAGTGCTATTTCTTGGATAATAAAGAAAATAATATGATAATGTTTAATAAATTGAACATTGCTACAACGTTTTTTGATATTATTTAAAGAATTATTTATTATTTTATTTATTATAAATTGTTCTAATTTAAATTTATATATTATTATTAAGATATATCTAGGATGATGAACTTTGTTTATTGAAAAATCAGTTTTTGAACTATTAATTACATCTGGCGAAATTCTTACTTGAAAAGATATGTTCAATATCAAATTGACTTAAATATCTTCTAATTCCTTATAATTTATTAAACATTGCTTTATCACTATTTTGCTTTTCAAAAGTACGCCGCATGTTCCTAAATCTCTTAATTTATAGCTATTAAGATTTAGTAGAAGATACTATGTGTTATCATTAATGATCTATTATATAAAACTTATTTATAGTGGCAGTTAGTTATGATGGAATTGGTATGAATGATTCAGAAATAATTGCAATAATTGAATACCGGAATAGCAAGTTTTATCTTAATAAGATTAAGGGTAGAATTCCTCTTAATGAAAATCACTTATAGCTAGTAAATGTCCAAAAAATGATTTTCATATTGTTAATTTTCTGTACAATACTAACTCTGTAATACCTAACATAAAAGGGCAAAATTCAAATGTTTAAAAAGCCACAGTTCTGAACTTTAATTTTTCGGTTTAAAAGTTTTTTTTTATTGATAAATTTTTTGAAAAAACTTCGTATGAATTTATAAAACCCTCGCAAATTTCTATTTGATTTAGGCGAATGTGAAATAAACAATATTATTGGTTAACATGTTGTTGGTTAATTTTTGCGCTAAATAAAAATGTTTGAGAGTGTATATATTAATTTGTAATTGTAAAATGCTAAATTATGTTTATTTTTTTTAGACACTTATTAAATTTGAAATTTTCAAACACTATTAAAGACTTTATAAACTTTATTGTTAGGTGTTAAAGGATTTAGAATTTAAAATTTCGTTAATTGTTCGTGTTTTTGTTTAGTTATAGAAAGATGTAAACTGTATATTTATATTTCTTTTTTTTATATATACAATAGTTTTATAAAATAATATGTATTACTACTTATTTTTAATATACAAAAAGCATAAGTATATAGTCAATATATTGTTTTGAATATTAAAATACAAGAATATTATTTTAATATTTCTTTGGTGCTTTTTTCCGCGTTATTTTTAATTTTTAATTTTTATTTTGCAAGTCATATGATAACGACTAATCAAATAGTGCAATCTTATTTGGGTAAAATATTTAGCTGATTTTATATGTTATCATATGACACAAATCCGAGTTTCTGGGGATGGACATTTTTTATAATAAAAATCAAAATTAGAGAGATTACTCTACCCTTAAAAATACAAAAAGTTCTTTGTTAATATAATTCTATTGGTTTAATTTACTAGGAGGTTATTGTTTGATTGAAAATGGCTTACAATATCATAATTCATCATAATTTAATATTTTGTAATATATAAATATAAGTCAGCTAATAAATAACTCTAAATCTATGATTTATTATGAATATCATAGACTTAATTTTGGTACGAAAAAAGAATGTATGGATGATTGATCAAATTTTGTTAAAATGAATTTTTTATTGTAATAAACATAAGTTTTAACTTGATAAATTTTACTTCAAATTAAATTATTAATCAAATAAGATTTATTGATGATATATGTCCAGAAACAATAGATTATTTATAATTGATACTTCTTTAAAAAAGGTTCAAAGTTCATGTAAAAAATTTAAATATTATTATTAAAAAGGGAATAGTGGCGTATTGCTTGTACATTTTATCTATGTATCTATATTTTAATGGCAAGTAAGGCTCATATATTCTAAGGCATTTTGCTTCCATTTTGTATTTAAACCTAAATTAACAAATGGATAATTAGGTGTATTACTTTTCAATTTCGAGCTATATATATCTGAAAATGTCCGTCATTTGATAAAAATCTTATGATAATAATAAAGCACATCTGTTATAATATAAAATTTTTCTCATTTTCACATTAGCTTTTTATATAAATAGCAATTAATCAAAAAAAATGTCAACAGAAGTTAAAATGCCACCTGTAGTAATTAATAATCATAACAAATAAATTATAGTAATTCACTTATAATTTATAACCTTTAAGAGCAATAAGAAAAATATATATGTTCAAGGAATCAAATTTGTGTGATTAATTGGTTTTAATTTTTTATTAAATTTAAAGGTAAAAAAAATTCTAATTTATTCTATAGATTTAAGAGATTAGGAAAAAAGAGAAAGAGAAAAAAGGGATGTACTATTTCAACATTTTGTGCATTTTTTTCGCGATTTTTATGAAATCTCTTCATAAAATTCTCCTCATTAAATACTAATGTTCAAATTAAATAAATATAAATTTAACCCGACTATTCGATTGTTGAATTTTACAGTTTCAAAATTAAATTTCCCATTAACTTTATTTCACATGCTATACTTGACTAACAAGTGACCCTTGGTTAACTAGCATTGGTAAAGTTACGAAATTATTTACATATATCTCTTAAAATTATAATTTAGTTTCACGTTTTGTTTTTTAAATACTCTCTGTTACATAAAATAACATCTTGTCATTAAGTAATTTTCAAAATCTATTTATGGATTTATTTGTATAAAGCCATTTATTAACATAATTTCATGATGTATTGGAATTTTATGCGGCAATTAAGATTTTCTTCAAGATCGACAAAATAAGATCATCGATGCACCTCATGTTGTGTAACCATACAAATTTGCTAAATAAATAACCAAAAAAGTAATTCATTCAAACGCCTCTCTTTTTTCTTTTTTTTTTTTAAAAAAAAATGACATTAGTTTTTCATTCCAGTCTTTCAAAGGACTTTTCCTTAATATTAAATGATGCTGACGACTACAATGTTATTATTCAAGTTGGTGAAAACCAAAATATAAAAGAATTTCATGCACATTCAGTTATCTTACGTGCTCGTTCTCCCTATTTCAAAGGTGCACTTTCAGCAAATTGGATTACAAAGAAAAATAATATGATTATATTTAATAAACCAAACGTTACTCCTATTGTTTTCGAAATGATTTTAAAGTAAGAATAATTCTAATAATTTTATAATTTTTTATTAATTTATTATTAATTTATTTCGTAATTACCATATTTATTATAACAATCTAATATATTGTTTTAAGGTATATTTACTCTGGTGAAATTAATTTAGCAAAACAATCAGGTGAAAACATTCTTGGATTGTTAGCTGCAGCCGATGAATTACTTCTTGAAGAATTATTCGATCATGTTCAAGATTATTTAATTAAATATCAAAATAGCTGGATTGATAAAGATTTTGTTCTTGTTTTTCACGCTGTATTTAAGCTTCCTAGTTGCAAGAAATTGCAAGATTATTTTCTTGATTCTATTTGTAAATATCCATTACGATTTTTTTCTTCAAAAAATTTCACCACAATAAATAAGGAAATACTTCTTGGCTTAATTAAAAGAGACGATTTGCAAATTGAAGAGGTTATCATTTGGGATTATTTAATTAAATGGGGTATTGAACAAACCCCCGGTCTTGAAAGTAATAGAGCAAAGTGGAATGAAAAGAATTATCAAGCGTTAAAGAAAACCTTAAGTCAATTTATCCCTCTCATTCGATTTGTAGAAATTTCTCGTACAGATTTTTTTGATAAAGTTCGTCCTTATAAAGCTATTATTCCTAATCATATTTTTGAGGAAATTGAAGAATTTTATTATAAGGATACCTTACCAAAGACTACAATTTTACCACCTAGAACTGGTCTTGCAGCTAAAAAAGGAATCTTTAAATCAAATATTATCAAACCAGAACTTGCAAATATAATCGCCAATTGGATCGATAACAAGGATGCTAGGTTTACTCGCGCCGTTAATGATCCATTATATGAATTCAAACTTATTTATTGTGGTAGCCGTGATGGAATTAACAGTAAATCATTTAAAAATAAATGTAATGATCAAGTAGCGAGCTTAGTTTTAATCAAAGCTCAGAATTCCTACAAAATTTTTGGTGGATATAGTTCCATTGGATTTAGCTCAGGAGATCAATGTTTAATTGAAAATAACATACATTATTATTATTCATCAGATAATTTTATTTTTTCATTTGATAACAGTGGAGATACACAGAATATGAAAATAGGTCGAATATTAAATAACAGGGAAGCCATTTTGAAAACGGGGGAAAATGTTGGGTTTAATTTTGGTTGTGGTTCATTTTGTATGTCTAATCAAGCTTTCCAGGTTAATAATCGGAATAATTATGAAAGTATTTTAAGTAGAAATTTTGCTGGTACTATTGAAGAGATAGAAGCATTTATTGTAACTAAACAATAGTATTTCTTTTTCAATTATATATAATATATCAAACAAAATTATAAATTAAATTAAAATAAATAAATTATAAAGTTATCAATCACAAGTCTGATATTGTAATTATGTCCAGAAAAGATAATTGAAATATTATATTGATTAGTCCATATATTTGGTAAGAGATATGGCTTGTATTCATTTAAAGTGAAATTTACTTTTATTATTTATAAAATTTGTATACTTCTAACAAATTAATTCTTGATGTTTTATATATATTTAAAGTTTAAATTATTTGAAATATTTAAAAATAGTAGCTAAAGTACCTACTAAATAATTGATTTTTAAATGAATTTATTTTTGGTATATAAAAGAAATTAAATAATAAAATTTTGAAATATAATTAAATTTGGCATGTTAATATTTTCACATTGAGTATTTTTTAACATTCATTGTTTAAATAATTGGAATAACTGTAGGAATTTTACACTTGAAGCGAATAAAAAACTGTACATTTTAAACATTTAATGCAAGATGTAGAAAGCAATACATTTCAGCACTTGTTTCTCTCAGCATTTTTTATTCACATAGTAAAATAATAATACACAAAACATATTCCTAAAAAATCCTAGTAAGACCAAAGAAATTACAATACTTCAAAATATACCGTAACTTTTAAATTGCATAACTTTTTAAGAGAAATTTTTAATTGAATATTTTGCTAAATAATAAATTTTATATATCTTTTATAGTTTATTAATGTATCATTAATTAGAAATAATAGTATATAGGTCTTCACTAGAAAATCCCGTCAATTATTCTCCCAAGTTTGGCTAAATGGATGCAATCAAGTTATGTAAGGTTTAATAAAATACTGGCCAACTGAATGCTTCATTGCTTCAAGTCAAGAAATTTTGTTGCAGTTTATGTAATACAAGTGTCACGTCATGAAATATGTTTCATTTAGTTAATTATGGACATATGTTTATAATATTTCCATTTATGGATGAATAAAGAATTAACTTCATTTGCTTTTATATTAAAGTTAATTTATTAATGTTTAAATAGACAAATTTTTCCAATAATTTTATCATGAATTTTATAACCTTTAAATCTCTTATGTAAACCGTTACATCTTAATATTTAAACCGGTCATTATTAAGTTTAGGAAAAATATTACAATATAATTCAGTTAATTTTTTTAAAATACTTTCTGTTGCATGAAATATCCATTTCTTTATTAATTTACAAAAGGTTTACACAATCATATTTTGTATAAACTATTATGTTAATATAATTTCAATAATTATATTTAGATTGATATATTGGAAATTTCTGAAAGATTTTCTTCATATTAATGTTGATCACGATGTCAAATCAAAATCATTGGTGTCACTTCATGTTGTATAACCTTCCTAATTGCTAAATAAATAACCAACCAAAAAAAGTGATTCATTTTAATGCCACTATTTTTATTTTTCTTTTAAAAAAAAATGCCATTAGTTTTTCATTCCAGACTTTTAAGGGACTTTTCCTTAATATTAAATGATGCTGATGACTACAATGTTATTATTCAAGTTGGTGAAAACCAAAACATAAAAGAATTTCATATACATTCTGTTATCTTACATTCTCGTTCTCCTTATTCCAAAACTGCTCTTTCTGCCAATTGGGTTGCAAAGAAAAACAATATGATCATGTTTAATAAACCAAACATTGCTCCAATCGTGTTTGAAATGATTTTAAAGTAAGATTAGTTTGTAATATTATATAATTATTATTATTAGAGTAACAATTTAATATATTTTTAAGATATATTTACACTGGTGAAATTGATTTTGCTAAGCAATCAGGTGAAAATCTTCTTGGATTGTTAGTTGTAGCTGATGAGTTACTTTTTGAAGAATTATTCGATCGTGTTTAAGATTATTTAATTGAAAATTAAAATAGCTGGATTGATAAAAATTTTGTACTTGTTCTTCATGCTGTATTTAAATTTCCTCGTTGTAAGAAATTGCAAAATTATTGTCTTGATTCTATCTGTAAACATCCGCTACAATTTTTTTCTTCAAAAACATTCCTCTTGATAAATAAGGAAACACTTCTTGACTTACTTAAAAGAGACGACTTAGAAGTTGTCATTTGGGATTATTTAATTAAATGGGGTATTGAACAAACTCCTGGCCTTGAAAGTAATAGAGCAAAGTGGGATGAAGAGAATTATGAAGCGTTAAAGGAAACTTTAGATCAATTGATCCCTCTCATTCGATTTGTGGAAATTTCTCGTGCAGATTTTTTTGATAAAGTTTGTCCTTACAAAGCTATTATTTCTAATCATATTTTTGAGGAAATTGAAGAATTTTATTTTAAAGATACCTTACCAAAGACAGTTTTACCACCTAGAACATCAACTAGAAAAGGAAACTTTGAATCAAATATTATTAAACCAAAACTTGCAAATATAATTGCCAATTGGATTGATAAAAAACATTCTATGTTTACTCGCATCATTAGTGATCCAATATATGAATTTAACCTTATTTATCGTGGTAGTCTTGATGGTATTAATAATCAATCATTTAGAGATAAATGTAATGGTCAAGTAGCGAGTTTAGTTTAATTGAAGAAAAACAATCAAACATGATTTTTGGAGGATATAGTTCTATCAGAGTTAGCTCATTAGGAGAACAATATTTATTTGAAAATAACGCACATCATTACTATTCATCTGATAATTTTATTTTTTCATTTGAAAATGGTGAAGATATACAAAATATGAAAATAGGACGTGTAATAAATAAAAATAAAGCCATTTTAGAATTGGGAGATTAGTATTGGATTTAATTTTGGTTGGGGTTCGTTTTGTATGGATAATCAAGCTTTCTATATTAATAAACGGAATTATTATGAAAATATTTCAAATGATGAACATTTAACTGGTACTATTAAAGAGATAGAAGCATTTGCTGTCACTAATCACTAGTATTTCTTGAAATGAACTAGCTAAATGATTTCATACAGTTGCTGCACTAATACTGGCAATATTAAAGAGATTTAATATATGGGATTTATTTTGTTTTATAATACTAGTAATTAAATATTAATAATTTTAAAAGTTAAATTAGACATTTTATAATAAGATATTCATGAAGGGAATACTTTGGGCAACGTTAATACTCCTATAAAATATTAATTTATTGATATCAAAATTTCACATCGTATGTATATATTTTATTTCGAGATTCAACATTTATTTATTTAATATATATTCTTATCACTTATTTAAGGTTGTTTAAATAGTTGGAATAGCTATTGGAATTTTATTAATGTAAGTTAATAAAAAGTTGTACATTTTATATTTTTAATTCAATTAGTGTAAATATTCAATACATTTTCAGAATTTATTTCCCTTCACATTTTTTACCCACCCATAAAATTTTGGTCATTTCAAATAAGTAATTAGTTTAACATCCTTTCTGACTGAAATATTTGAGAAGGAAGGGAATAATTTAAATAAACATAATAGTAAAAATTTTGGAAGTTTCAGCAAAATCAGAAATATTTAGTACCACTCAATTTTAAAAAAGGGGAGGGCAGGTGCGTTAAACATAATATGTGAATATATGTGTTTAAATTATTTTTAAAATTTCAAAAATAGGGGGAGGGAGGACATTAAACTAAAAATTAATTTAATGATTATTGTTAATAAAAATCTCATTTAAATATTATAAAGAACTCTTACTAAAAAAAAAATTATCAACTTATTAAGTTAAATATCTATTACTCATATATCATTAGTATTAACTAATAAAAATATTTATTATTAGTAATCAAATTATCTTAACTATAAAAACATGGAATAGGTCAAGTGCAGATGATGTCATGCAATTCAAAATTATTTATTTGGGCTACTCTAAGCATGATGGTTATACAATCTTTTTTTAATTATATAGATAATAAGAAATATCTATATCATTTTCATAACAAACCATATGTAATGATTCTATGAAATAGAATAAGAAAAATTTCTCACAGATATTACTCATTAGTCTGTTTACAATGTATTCAAAAAAGATATAAATACACTCTAAATCCCTACTTTTTCAATTTCTTTTAAAAACTAAAAAACTCATCACTATTACTTTATTTTTATAAAAATTATTTGAGTCTTTATTTAATATTATTTTTTGTTGATTTTTCTTCAATCTATCATTTATTTCTCTTCAATGTAATATCAATAATTCATCTTTATCATCCCACAAACTTATTTTGTAATGTAAATAAGTGAAGTTTATGTTTAATTTTATATTATTATATTATTTTATATATGTCATGTAATGCCATCTATGAATTTCTATAATACAGATCTACTTGATTCTGAAAGAGGGATTAGTTATGCATTTTCCTTCAAAAATTATAGGAACTTATTT
Organism: Rhizophagus sp. LPA8_4_AMF; assembly: GCA_021464525.1. Taxonomy (NCBI): domain Eukaryota; kingdom Fungi; phylum Glomeromycota; class Glomeromycetes; order Glomerales; family Glomeraceae; genus Rhizophagus; species Rhizophagus sp. LPA8_4_AMF. Next base: position 6,970 of record JADRCO010001844.1, on the reverse strand, counting down.
CATTTATTCATTTATTCATTTGCTCATTATGTGGCATTATTTTATTTACATTCCTAACTCTTACATTTTTTTATTTCATGGAGAACCAAGGCTTTGTGCTGCCTCCTGATTATTCAGTATTTGTTGACAGTGATCTTGAGTCAACAAATAAAGATAAATTCAAAGAAATACTCACTACAATTATACAAAATAACATATTTCACATTCTTAAAAAAATAAATACTAAGTATAATTGTTTTTTTATTGATAATAAATAGAATTATATATTATTACTATTATTACTACTATAATATGCACTTTAATATCTAAAGAGATTGCAGAAGATTTTTATTCAAGTGTGCAAGAAATACTTTCACTATTTATGATGAAGAACTAAGAAATGTTGAATTATATTTTCTATCTTAGTTTAAAAGATGCATGATAATGAGAATAATCAAGTCATAATGATTTTAATTTAATGAACAAGAAAATCAACAGATAATCAAATTGAAGAATTTCAAAGAGTATATTATAAGAAAGAAATTAAATAAACAATTTGATAAAGAAAATAATAATTTAAAAGAAGATATTACATTGAGAAATAACAAATAAAGCATTTAGAAGAAACCAAAAAATAATTAACTTTCTATCAATTTTAAGAGTAGTATTTATACCAAATACCAATTCTAACTTTATTAATTTGAAAATCGAGATTAAAGAGTTTAAAAGATTTTTTATTTTAGTTATTATGAAAGAAAAAAAAAAAATTTTACAAAGTTAGTATCCAAGGCAAAAGAAAATGTAAGCAGAATATTAGAAACTTTACTAATAATGTATGACTATTTTTTGACATTTTTATAATATTTTTATGTGAAAGAGATTGCAGAAAATTTTTATTCAAGTGTACAAGAAATACTTTCATTATTTATGATGAAGAACTAAGAAATGTTGAAGTATATTTTCTATCTTAGTTTAAAAGATGCATGATAGTAAGAATAATCAAGTCATAATGGTTTTAATTTAATGAACAAAAAAATCAACAGATAAATAAATTGAAGGATTTCAAAGAGTATATATAAAAAAGGAGTGAGATAAACAATTTGATAAAGAAAATAAAAATTTAAAAGAAGATATTACATTGAGAAAATAACAAATAAAGCATTTAGAAGAAATCAAAAAATAATTAACTTTCCATCAATTTTAAGAGTAGTATTTTTACTGAATACTAATTCTAACTTTATTAATTTGAAAAATGAGATTAAAAAGTTTTAAAAGTTTTTTACTTTATTATGAAAAGAAAAAATATTTTTTATAAAGTTAGTATCCAAAGCAAAAGAAAATTTAAGCAGAAAATTAGAAACTTTATTAATGACTATTTTTTTGACATTATTTTATAATATTTTTATCACAGTAAAATGGTAAGAATATTATAAATTATCATATTAAAATAATTTAGACAACATATCACAATAGTATTTGTAATGAATATATAATTAATAATAAGTTATTTAATAAATTGATATTGCATCACAATGTTGCAATGGGTACAATCTGGTAGTCTAATCTGGTACATGATACATGAGTTCAATTCATGCTCACATTCATATTAATATTAATTAATATGAATATGAATATTAGTAATAATATTTAAATGTAAATAATAAGTGATATTCATATGATTTGATGAAAATCTTGCCCATAAGTTGATAATGGCAAAGTAACCTAAGATGATCATAGTATAGATTTATGTAGATTGACAATTTAATTTCTAAATTTATTTTTGATTTTTTTTTTACATAAAAACATTATAATTGTTATTATGCGAGTAAATAATTATCATCAATGCAACTTAATGTTGTGTAACCTTCCTAATGGCTTAATGAATAACCAACAATTATTCATTCAAAACGTACCGTACGCCATTTTTTTCATATTTTTCATTTAAAAAATGATATTAATATCCCATTCCAATCTTTCAAAGAACTTTTCCTTAATATTAAATGGTGCTGATGACTATAATGTTATTATTCAAGTTGGTGAAAACCAAAATATAAAAGAATTTCATGCACATTCTGTTATTTTACGTGCTCGTTCTCCCTATTTTAAAGTTGCTCTTTCAGCAAATTGGATTACAAAGAAAAATAATATGATTATGTTCAATAAACCAAACATTACTCCAATTGTTTTTGAAATGATTTTAAAGTAAGAATGATTTATTATAGTTATTAATTTGGTAATAATTTATTTATAACAAATATATTTTTTAAGGTATATTTACACTGGTGAAGTTGATTTGACTAAACAATCGGGTGAAAACATTCTTGGATTGTTAGTTTCAGCTGATGAATTACTTCTTGAAGAATTATTCGATTATGTTCAGGATTATTTAGTTGAAAAACAACAAAAATGGGTTCATGAAAATTTTGTATTTGTTCTTAATACTGTACTAAAATCTCCTAGTTGCGAGAAATTGCGAGATTATTGTCTTGACTCTATCTGCAAATATCCAATACAATTATTTTCTTCAAAAACTTTCCCCTCAATAAATAGGGAAATGCTTCGTTGCTTGCTTAAAAGAGACGACTTACAAATTGAAGAAATTATCATTTGGGATAATTTAATTAAATGGGGTATTGAACAAACTCCTGGTCTTGAAAGTAATAGAGCAAAGTGGGATGAAGAGAATTATGAAGCGTTAAAGGAAACTTTAGATCAATTGATACCTCTCATTCGATTTGTGGAAATTTTTCGTGCAGATTATTTTGATAAAGTCCGTCCTTATAAAGCTATTATTCCTTATCAAATTGTTGAGGAAATTGAAGAATTTTATTATAAAGACACCTTACCAATATTTACAATTATAACACCTAGAACTGGTCTTTTAAATAGAAAAGGGAACTTTAGATCAAATATTATCAGACCAAAGCTTGCAAATATAATTGTCAATTGGATTGATAAAAAAAATTCTATGCTTACTCGCACTAAAAATGATCCATCATACAAGATTAACCTTGTTTATTATGGTAGTCGTGATGGAATTGACAATGATTCATTTAAAAATAAATGCAATGGTCAAGTAGCGAGTTTAGTTTTAATTAAAGAATATCAATCAACCAAAATTTTTGGTGGATATAGTTCTATTGGGTTTAATTCATTAGGAGATAACTATTTTGGTGAAAATGGTTACCGATTTTATAATTCATCAGATAATTTTATTTTTTCATTTGAAAACAGTGAAGATATGCAAAATATGAAAATAGGTCGTGTAATAAACAAATCTAGAGCCATAATGGAATATAGCTATAATGGGTTTAATTTTGGTGGTGGTTCGTTTCGTATGGTTAATCATATGTTTCTTCTTAATAATTGCAATGTGTATGAAAAGATTTTGAATGATGAATATATCGGTACTATTGAAGAGGTAGAAGCATTTATTGTTACTAAACAATAGTATTTCTTCTTAAATTATATTAAATATGCCCAAATAAAATTTATAAATTAAATCATAATGAAGGAATTATAAAGTTATCTATCACAAGTCTGATATCTTAATTATGTCCTAAAAAAAAATAATAATTGTAATATCATATGGATTCAGTTTTCCGAATTGTAGTGTTTTTTTTAGAAAATTAGATTATGATTTTTAAATTGCAATTTTCTTAAAAATATACTACTGTATTAGAGACAGCCTGTTTCTCACCAGAATTAATGACCTAAAATGATATAGCAAATAAATTGTGCGCAAAATAACATTCTGGAATTCTTTAAATTTATCATAATTGTGATATCGTCAATAAAAATGACCGACACTCATGATACGAATCTAATAATCAAATCATTTCAGCGAAAAATCGTAATATAGAAATATAGACTAAAATGATCGATGGTAATCTATAGCACAAAGATTAATGTATTTACTTAAACCAAAAATTATCAAATGAACTATTTTAGTTGATAAAATCCAAATTCTTTGTTATTGAATATGTAACTATTTAATATAACTCCATATTGAAAATATACATGCTTTAGCCTCAAAATCATTTTTACATGGAATATATAAATAGGAAAGCCCTACGCAAGTTATCTTTTCGATTATTATGCTGATAAAATAAAATATAGGTTAAATAAAATTCTAGCTATACCTTTGATGATAGACAAATGTTATCACCAGCCATGGCCATGATCGGTCAAAGATCATTTTAGTTAACCACGAATCACTCTAATGACCGAAAATAAAATAAACAATATTTAAATACAATAGCACTTAAAATATATTAATTCATAAATAATTCTATAAACATTATGCTTGTACGATTTATATTTTTGTTTTTATTTTGATAAATTAATGTGTTATTTGCAACATCAATATACTATATAAACAGTTGAAATATTGTCAAAGAGAAGTCCTTCTGGAATCCTAAAAGGTATTAAGGTATTGTGCCTAATATGCATCACTTGATTTCTCAGTAAAATCAAGTTCCCCGGTGTAAATATATCTTTATTAAAAAAAATCTATATTTAAATAAAACGTAATAAAGTATAATAAAAAATTAAATTATTCTTACTTTATAATCATTTCAAAAACGGTTGGAGTAACATTTGGTTTATTGAATATGATCATATTATCGTCTTTGTAATCCAACCAGAAGAAGAAAATGCTCCTTTGAAATAAGAAGAGCGAGCTCGTAAAATAACTGAATGTGCACGAAATTTCTTTTGTGTTTTTGTTTTCATCAGCTCGTATTATAACATCGTAATCGTCTGCATCATCTAATATTGTGATAAGTCTTTTGAAAGACCAGAGTGAAAAATTAAAGTCATTTTGTTTTTAAACAAGAAGTTGTGTAATGTGAACGAAAAAGTTTTGAATGTAAAAAATATTTTTTTTTTTGGTGCGCCATTCATATGATATAATTGTTACAACATTTACACATTAGGTATAATGCACCACGTGGTATAAGACCGTGTGAAAGCTTCGACCATTAAAAATGTTTGATTTCAATTCAATTTTAATTAAACTTTCAAAGAGATCAAATAAGATTATGTCATACATCTCATCCAATGACAATTAAAAAGTTCAGGATCTTTTACAATTATAAATTATTCTTAAGAAATTTCAAACAGCCATACAAATTGAAGATGATTTATTTTATAAAATTGTGTCTCAAATTAATTGTTTGTACAAAATTTGCATAAATGAATTTCGTGATTAATGAATTTCAGGTTATTGTCGTCTTAAAAATCGCTAAATTTGAAGTGTAATAAAAAAACCGGGCAAAAAAAAAATTTTTGTATATTGAATATGTGTAGTAAAATTTAAATGACTCGATAGTATAACTTGTTTCTGTATTTTTAAAATTCTTACCAATTATTTACATATATATACTTTATATTCACGATAATAACCCTAAAACTCTATACTTCACAAATTATTTTCAAAAAAAAAAAAAAAAAATTATTAATTGCGTCATCAATTATCTAAAATATTTACATTTGAATTTCAAAGACTAGGATAGTCGTATGCCTTTTTCGTCTATTTTTGAAAAGCAATTTTATTCATTACTTAAATTTGATTAAAAGATAAATTTGAAACAGAAAAAAAGAAACTGATCCAGCCTCATTGATAAAATATTTCACTACTTAGAATTAGAATTAACCAAAAATATCTAACCAAAATTGTTAAATATTTTAAGTTATTCCCATATTCACATTTTTATTATGTTAAATTATTAAGTGCCAATATTACCAACATTCGTTATAGTTGAAAATTTTGGTATAAGAGGTGAAATATAGAAAATCAGTACATTTTGTAAATGTCATGAATGTCATGAACATGAGACAAAATAAATCGTATTTTTCATTTTTTTTTTTTTTTAATAATGATTATTTCACAAAACCAATATTAAATTATCCTTTATAGTTAACTTTATTTTGCAATGAACTTCCTTATATGAAAATTCGCTATAAAAAGGGCCAACTTATTTCTTATTTATTATGACCATCAAGACGAAATTTATAAACAACAATTCATCTAATAATAAATGAGATAGTTAAATATGATGTAGATATATTGAAATAAATATAATAATATACATATTTTTGACGAAACATTCTCTGAATTATTATTAGTATTTAATGCATTTGATTTGATAATTGTGCTATTAATAAAATTGATCCTGAAAAATTAAATTTAATCGAAAAATTGTATATAAGAGGTATAAATTAAATACAATAATAATAATTTTTGTATTTCTAGCGTCTCAAACAAATATAAAATCTTAATTTTCAGTTATTCAAATTTACAAGTGGGAAAGACCATGTAATTGCAATTTTTTTGCAATAATAAATATAGTCCGTTGTCATTCTCTATGATTCATTATAATTAAATTATTTTATAGTTTGAAAGTAGCAGTCATTTATACTAAAGAAACCCAAATCAGTAAATTATCAAGTATTATTGTAAATATTGTTATTTATTGCTACTTAAAATTAAAATCATTTTAAATTAATAATATATGATTATATATGATCGAAAAACTTATTTAATAAAAATTTAATATAATAATAAATATAATAACAAATAGAAAATTGTAAGAAATTGTTAAACATAAAAAAATAAAAATTGTTAAAAATTTGCCACAATAACATATCATGAACTAACATAAAATATTACTTTCAATTTAATAGTCTGATCGAAAAAAATCATCTCGCGAACTATTTTAACCTTTAGATTTACTATTTAAACCTAAAATAGAATTTTTTAATTAAATATACGAATAAAAAATTAGAGTTTAATATAGTTTAAATTTACCATCTTTGTTATATTTCATTAATTTTCAATTTAGAAATATCAATTTGTAAAGATTCTATTTAATTAAAATAAAATATATTAATATTTTTTATAATTTGCATATTCACAAAATTATTTATATTATTTACCTGAAAATTTTTCACTAATTATATTGTCATTTTGTTCATCATAATAATCATC
>JADRCO010001843.1:0-16624 GCA_021464525.1 Rhizophagus sp. LPA8_4_AMF | reverse complement strand
GGAATTTTGTGTAACGTCACGTGACTCCGACGCAAATGGGATTAAATGGGATGGGATTTGGGATGGGATGGGATATGGGATTCTCCCAATCCCATTAATATGGGCGGCAAGTATAGATGCAGATGTAACATAGATTGGCTAAGTTGTAAATTGTAACGTAGTGAAAATTTGTTACCCCCTTAATAAAGCATGGAGTAAGAGAAATTTTGCTACTTTCTTGTATTATCAGTTTAACATCACCATTCACCACTGAAAAATGGTAGCGAAAATTTATTTGCCAGTTACACAAGCTGGTTACATGTGATTTTGGATAATCATTCTCAATTATGTGATTTCAAATCAAAGATTTTCGTTTTTTTTGCTATAACTTTTTTTATAAACTAATAAGAAGAGTAACTAATAAGAAAAATGCATTTATAGATAAAAAATGTTTGTCCAAATTTTAAGTCATTGAAGAAAATGAAAAGTCATATTATGATCAAGAATCTGGAAGAGTTTAATAAGATACAATGTATTGGAATAATTGTATTAGAAACATAAAAGAACATGAAGTTAAAATATTGCACATCACAGAATATTGATTCAAAATTATAATTATGTGTAAGAAAAAGAATAATAATCAAGTTCAATAACTCAATACCGAAAGTGATTATCTGAAATCACATGTAACCAGTGTAGAGCCAAAAAGAAGAGGGTTCCATCACTTTGTCTTATTAAACTCGAAAAACAAAGAAAAATGAAATTAAAATTACTCATCAAAATAAACTGCGATAGCTTCTGCCACCATACTTCACTTTGTTAATATTAATTAAATCTCAGGCGAACCATGAGCATACTTTTAATAATTAATATTTCATTTAATTGTTTGAATTGCTAAAGTTCCATCCAACACTAAGCAAAAGTAAAAAATATTTAAAATTTTAATAATTTCAAAATTTTATTCAACTTGAGCTAATGTAAAGGAAAGCAAAAATGCTTCCTTTTTATACAATTTTAACACTACAATAAAACTAGTTTTGCTGATCAAATTCCAATTCACAATTTTTCTAATATAACTTTCTTTTGAAATTCTAATAGTAAAATAATTTTCTTCATTCTTTTTGATTCCGCTATGATGTAAAAACTTCTAAGCCTCTTGGTTAATTATTCACCCACTGGCTAAGTATTTATCTGAACTATAACATTGGTCATGTGACTAACATAATAATTTTAACTAACTAATTATAACTAAACTAACATAATATACTTAAAATAATACTAAAATTGTTATACTCATTGTTTCTTGACGCTACACCAGTATGTGTAACCAGCAAATAAATTTTGGCTACCATTTTTTGGTGATGCTAAGGGTCATTCCATAAGTTTATCTTATACATTAATTCTTATTAATATTGTTTAAAAGAAATTGTTTTTATGTGCTTTCAGTCATAAATCTATAAAAATACATGTTTATTGTAAATAATGAGAATAGTTTACAGCAAAATTTCACACTTAAGTTCTTTACAAATATTTAATATAAAAAATATTTTTAATATAAAAAGAGAAAAAAGAGGTTTGGAGGGAAATCATATTGTTGTAATGGTAAACAATAAACAAATAAAGGTGATTGCACAACAAGAATTTGTTTAAGTTATGTAACATGTATAATAAATGTACCGGTAATATAAAATAAATAAATTCACTTTGTTATTACTTTATATTACTATAGTGAGTACATTAACATACATGTAACTTTACATTACTAATCTGTGTTACTTTTTATATATCCCAGCAGTAGCATTGATCTTTGGTATAAAGCAATCAAAGATTTATGTCTTTCAATTGAACCTTTAATGGATTTATTATTGGAAACATTAACTACAAAAACTAAAAATTTTCAGGAGCAAAATTTTATTTCTTTATATACAGAAATTAGAAATGTAATCTGAAATCTGTCTATCTGGATAATTCCAATTTAAATCCAATCTAAACCCAGATAACAGATAATTTTCTGGATACATCATCCATCACAGATAAAAGAACGCTTTGTGTTGTTACTTTCAAATTTCCTGAAACTTGTATTAATCTGTCAGATAATCCATTATTAATTATTATATGTTAATATATAGTTTGTGTATAGTAAGAAAACAATACTGATTAAAAATTAAAAATCACAATTAAGTCATGTGATTTTAATGTTGGCCAACACTAGTGATGTTTCGCTAACACTAGGATTAACTTCAGATTTCCATCTATCGACTAACTTGTTTGATCATCAAGTCGAATATCTTGAATGCTCTTTATAACATGCTTATTTTTCATCCAATTGTTCAAAATTTTATTTTTTACAATATGAACTTGTATCCCAGTTTTTTCCTAGAAGCGTCAACCATCTTATTAGTGTCGTATCCAAACCAACATACTTAACCAAATGTTTAATCTTATAAGAAGTTACAACTTTCAATTAACAACGTTCTAATCCTGGGTTATCTTCCTAATTTCACTATCAAAGACATCCAGCCCTTGAGAAAGAAACGTATTATTTAGTATATGGATCAACTTACCTCACTGGATGGTTGTTATTTATTAACGTGGAAAGAAATTCATCGTTCAAAGTCAAAATTCCAGAATGGTTATTGACATTATAATAAGATTACATCTTAAGTAATTTAGATGCTTAACAACACCCTTACCTCATAACGGATCAAATATAATCACCGTAAATAGTGTTCAGCTCTTCACTCAGACATACTTCTAACAAATCATATGGAACAATAAAGGCAAACAAATAATAATTTGTAAAATAGTAGCGCAAGTTTCATCTTCAACCACCTTTATTACATATAGAGAACATTATATTCCATTTTTACTATTGACATCATCTCAAGATACTACACACAGAAGATAAAGCTTTAATCTTGATGAAATGTTAAGGTTGTCACTTTAATTCTTAATACTCACACAATTTAAATCTCAAATGCGTAGTTACAAATATAACATCATACCTCACTTTGTTCAAAGTACATGCAAAAAATAAAACTTTACCATTTAATAGCACCTGTGATATACCCAAGCCCTCTTATATTGCAACTAAAGCACTTCATTATTTAAAACACATTAGCTATAAAGTTTATTTAACCACACACAATTTAATGTCGCACCACTCCTATCACTTCTGTATCAGCCAACAATTTTTGCCGCAAATGCACTAATAGGTGACTGTTTGATTAAACAACAACTAAATATTTCTTAACAACTTATAAACTTGTCCAATTTTTGCTTTTACACAGATGGTCCTATCAGTGTTGGATCACCTGAATGTACTATGTGTTATGGATGGTTACAATCCCACCCTACTATGCTTCGATGTGAATTTAAAGGTTGCATCACTCTATGCTATCATCAATAAAGGCAAAGTGATGTGTATAGTTACGTCCCTACTCACTGTTCCTCCGCATAGTCATATAAACATTTATGCTGATTCCACTAATTGTATTGATACTTTTTTCATTCAATTTATATATCAACATGCCAGCTTTAAGTGTCTGAAAAAAAATAAATATTTTTTTTTATTTGGAAGTTATTTATGTTTTTAATCAAGGAAAAAGTTCTCTTGCTTTGGTTAACTTACACAAAGTCAAAGCACACTTTGGTGACATTTTAAATGGCAAGGCTGACTTTTTATCAAAGAAGGATATTTCTTGCAAGATCCACCCTTCATTGATCCTAAATTTTTCTCTGCAACATCAGGTTTTATCGCATGGAACGACTTTTATGTCATAGATCATAACATCAGAAAATGCGCTAACACACCAATTCAGAGTAACAACTACATCATTATGGCAACAGTCCTATTCAACATTTATTCAAACCTGGCTTCATCGATTGGTCTCTTAAGCATTTATAGTTCAACCACAACCCATCTGATTTACCACAAGCAAATATCTTTCTCGAAGACTGGAACGTCATATTAAAAAAGGCAACTTTATTTACCCTACAGCTGATATTTTACAAAGAAACTATCAAGCCTCTCCCATCAATGAGAATATAGAATGAGTATGATATGACCTCCATTGTATGTATAGTATGGACGTATGGTGCTAAAACTGGCAAGTATGATTAGTATGGTATCTCATTCTCATATTAAAATTTAGAATATATAGTAAAGTAGTATGGTACAATATGATATAAAAAGTAAGGTATTATTAACTATGTACAGGTACGGTGGGTACGATACCGATTGCACCGAAATACTATTGGAATTAACAATATCACATGAATAACCTATGGGTACATTACAGTTGTATTATAGAAAAAACGAATTCCAATTTTATAAAAAAATTTCCTTTAACTTTTTAATGGTAAGTTTTAAAAATTAAATTCAAAAAAAAATATATTATTTTGTATTATATTTTTTTTTAGGTGACTTCGTACCGTACCTGTAAGTCTAGTTGTACATCCAGGGAAACAGATACGGTAAGATTGGCAAATGGAGAAAAGCATACCGGTTAAAGTTTCATACCTAAAAAAACAATAAAGTACAATACCATAACAAATACACAAGAACATACCATAGCAAAATAAATAAAACCTTAAAATTGTATACACGTATAATTGATAATCATAAAACCATACCATATAGGTTTAAGATCGTATTACCCCTGAAGTGATTAAAATTCATTGTCTAAATAAATAATTTGTGTCACCATCACGTTAGATTATCCTATATGAATTGTGTAATACACTAATACCCCTGCATTGATATTCGTTTATGATTATGCGAAAAGCAACTATTAGCACCAGTCATGATATATTTTAAATATTATTTCAGTTACGAACGTTTTAGCCTCATTTACAAAAAAAAAAAAAAAAATGGCCACAACATTTTTGGAAGAATTATCTAATGATTATAAAAAACTTTTTGAAACGGAAATAGGATATGATGTTATTATTTATGCTGGAGAAGAACCAAATATCAAAGAATTTCATGCTCATTCAAATATTTTATGTATTAGGTCTCAATACTTTCATTCTGCATTTTCTAATACATGGGCTGAAAAAAAGGATGGAAAATTTATTTTCAAAAAACCAAATATTACACCGCAATTATTTAATATTGTTCTTAGGTATGTAATTTATTAATATTATAATATATTTTAAATTGGATTTTTTTTTTTAAAAAAAAAGGAAATAAAGAATTTTTATTGTTTTATTAGGTATATTTATTATGGAATTATTGAATTGGAGAAGTTACAAATTCCTGATATATTGAAGTTATTGATAGCAGTAGATGAACTTAATATCAATTCATTGATTTCCCATATTCAAGAATTTTTGGTCGAACACCAACCCGAATTTTTACATCAAAGTAAGATTGAAGTTCTTGAAGCTATTCATCAGTACGAATCATTTACAAATTTATGCAATTTTTATCTTGAGAAAATTTGTGAAGAACCAAAGACTTTATTTGGTTCTGATAAATTTATTAATATAAAAGCTTCTTTACTAGAATTATTGATAAAAAGGAATGACTTAATTATAGATGAAATTGAAATTTGGGAAAATGTATTGAAATGGTGTTTTTCTCAACAAAATATGAAGAATGACCCAACAAAATGGAGTAAAAGGGATGTTACGAAAATTAAGAAAGAAATATTGAGATTTATTCCTTTAATTCGATTTTATGATATTGAACCTGCAGATTTCTTTTATAAGGTTTATTGTTATAAAGATATTTTACCACAAGATATAATCCATAATCTTTTGGAATTTCATATAGTTCCTAATGTGAAGCCTAAAACTAATTTATCACCTCCAAGAGAAACTAATTTAAATTATCAAACTGATTCAACCTTGATAGAATCAAAACATATTCCGCTTTTTGCTTCATGGATTGATAAAAAAGATTCTTCATATTATAATAGAAAAAATATTCCTTATGATTTTGAATTATTATATCGTTCAAGTCAAGATGGAATTAGTACTAGTTCTTTTCATAGAAATTGTGATAATAAAGGAGCTACTATTTGGATAGCAAAAATTAAAGATTCGACACAATTAATTGGAGGGTATAATCCACTAGATTGGAATGGAAATGGTTATAAAATTACAACTGATAGCTTTTTATTTAATTTTACAAATAGAAAAAATATTTCTACCGCTAAAGTAAGTTATGTTGATAAACAAAATTGTGCCATATATTGCCATATAAATTATGGACCAGCTATGGGTAATTTACTCTGTTGTGATAATAATTGGCATTATGATAATTATGATAATGGAAATCGCTATCCTAAGATAGGAATTCCAACAAATTTTGAAATAGATGATTATGAAGTATTTCAAGTAATTAAAAAATAAATTGTTAGAAACAAAGCGAAGCGAAGGACTATATGTCTACGCAAAATGATCGTTCACGTGAATTTCTCTGTGCGTCACGTGAAGTCGTGACGTCATTCAATGAAATTAATTTTATCTTTTTCCACTCGATTTTTTAATTAATATATTTATATGATTATTCATAATATTTAGAGTAACTATTCCCTTAATAAAAATTTTTGTGTCAACTTTTTTGAATTTTATCCACAAGTTGGCCAACTAATGTCTTAAAACTACAAAAATAAAAATTACTTTAAATTTGTTCTTTCTTTATTTCATACATTTACAATAAGTATTTTTTTATATTATGGACTTATGGTAATATGCGAGTGAATAATTTTTAAGTTAGTGATCGGTAAATTTTTATAATAGTAATACAATAAGTAGAGAATGACTACTACAAATTTACATATAAGTGTAATAATATTCCTTAATTGATTTTTGTACGTTAGAGGGCATATTAGTAAAAAGAACTTTGTTTTACAATTGGTCGCGTTTCACAATTCGGTTTCACAGAATGATATACGAATACTCATAGAACAAAAGCTTCAAACAAAAATTATAAATTTTTTTAGTTTTTTAAAAGCATTACGATTTTTTTTTTAAAGAAATAGGTTTAAACAAAAAAATAGTAGTAAATTCGTATTGAATTTGATGAATTTGATGATTTTTGAATGACTTTTTGAAGAAAATTATTTATATAAATAAAAATATTGAAAAATGATAAACTTTCTTCTAGTAATATACAGTATATTTTTTATTTGCAGTTTATTTAAATAATTAGATAAAATTAAAAAAAGGTTATTCGTTTATTCGTGCAATTTTGTATGATATGTAAATGTAGAATTTGTTGATCGAGGGTTATAAAAGTGTACTAATAGTATAATCTTAGGATTATTCTATTGGTTTTTCTTATTTGTTATTAAAAAATGATACTATTTAATTCAAAGTTGGAAAAATGATCCATAGAATCTCCAGAATGGCTATCGGTGACTAAGGATCTACATATAGTAATGACAAATTTAATAATAAAAAATTTAATTTTATTACAAACTTATTTTTTTAAAAAAAAAATTCATTATTCTACAATGAAAATAATTTTGGAAAGTATTATTCTATCATTTAAAATAGCTATATCAGTTAAGCTCAAACTCGGATAAAACCGGTTTGGATCAAACTACATAACATCCCTAGGCAAATCGCACCATTGGAACGTATGATCTTACAGCCAATCAAATTATTCATAGTTTGGTAGCAACAAGATTTATTCGTAGCCAGACTGTTTCTGATTTGCGGCGACTATATTGCCACCAGTTAAGAATCTTTAAGTGAATTTATATTTTTTTTATAAATTTATTTGTAATTATTAAATAATGAAAGCACAGTAATAGTATGTTTCTTAATCAAGGATTTATTTTAGTTTAATGTTATTATATTTTTATTTACAGAAACTTGATATTTTTAAACCAATAAATTTCGCTTAAAAATATGATCATATTGGCTGATGATTATAAAAATTAAGGATTTATAAAATTTATTATTTTTGAAATTTAATTAAGCTCAAAGAAGAAAATAAATGTTAAACTTTTTTAAAAAATTTATAGTGGAAATAGTCATTATGCAAAGTGATTTAACATAATACATTACTTTCTAATTATTAAATTTTATCATCCTTTTGTTTTGCGTGATCGCAAAAATTATTCGCTGCATGTGTCACACCCCTCCGCGTTTCATAAATTATATTAAGACTAGAATTATTTTTTATTATATTATTTTTATTGTTCTAATTTTATACACGAAAAAGAATTTTATTTTTTTTACAAAATTAATGGATTTTTAATAAATAACTTTTCGTATGTTAAAATTCTATGTCAAATTAAATCTAGAGATTTATTAATGGCTTAATGTATTATATGATTTGAAACATAAAACCGTTTCAGTAATAGAGTATTAATACTAATTCTATTTATCTATTATTTATTATTGATATACAGTAGATACTCATCTATTCATAAAAAAATTTTACTATTCGTTAATATTTAAGGCTCCCTGCCGTGTTTAATTGTTTACTTGTTAATAATATAAGATAAATAGGTGATTATCAAATTGATATTTTACCATATATAAAAGAATATATTGTGAATAAGTAACGAGCTAGATATTTGGCTATTAACAATTCTTTAATTGTAAGATATAATAAGATGTGATTGGTTTAAAAACGAAGTGATGGAATTTAAGTTACATAATATTGAATATTAATTTGCCTATTGATATTTATAGATTTATATACGAAAATGATTAATTATTTAGTTATTATTTAAAATATCAGACAGGAATATTTATTAAATTTTTATAAATGGAAATTGCTTTATCTTATATTCATTTATTTATAATTATTTTTAAAAGTATAGTTAAACAATAAGTTGATTAATCAATCATTTACTGTATTAAAATAAAAGTAATTGAAGTTAAAAATTTATCTGATTTATTATAAATTTTTTTATTGTTAATCGCTTAAAAAAAGTTTTTAAATTAATATTGTAAAATAATAATTATTGACGTTTTTTATTTAGAGAATTTGAATTTTAAGCACCCTGCACAAAATGTATCTGTCTATGTTTGGCTGCGGAATTACGTTAGTTTAGGGTTAGGTTAGGTTTAGATTTACTGAATTCATAGCCATCAGAACGTACACATGACCCGACAGCCAACCAAAATAATACAGAATAGATCTCTGTCGAAGTAATCCATCCTTTAGTCGTTTTTGTTAGTTCATTGACGGAATCTGTTAGTTTAGTAAGAGATTCGAATCCATCCTTTGTCATTCATTGACGGAATCTATTAGATTGTCAATACTGCTTGACATACATTAACGTTCTTTTTCAATTCTTCAATAAATAATTCGGCCCAGGACAATTTTGGATTTTCAGTTTTGTGAGTAACTCATTACTTGACACCTCTTTCTTCATCGTCTCCCAAGCTTCCTTCTCAAACAACAAATGGACATGATCTGTACATATTCATCTCGGGATATAGCTGACTCCCACTTGCCGAAATTAACTGCCATGGTATGGAATTTCAAGAGTTTCCATTTTTTTAACAGGAATGACCAGAACTCAAACAGTTCCTCATTATAGCAGTGATTATCATTTTCTCTATTAGGACAAGGTGCAATAAGTAACTCTCTAATAATTTCCCGTCACAATAACATAATGTAACCTTCCGTAGGGAACTCCTTAAAGATAAGTTTTGTAGGGCAATAAAGATTGCAAATTTCTTCTCGAGAATCAAGTGTTGGTACTTCCACAATACATACATGCTTGGTATGATCATATTCTACAAAAAGGTTAATAGGTCGATGAGTGTTTTGACAAAAATAGCAATTATGTAGGTGTACAAATGTTAAACTTACCACACAAATTTTTATTATGATAAATTCTGTTGCATGGCGTATACGCCTTTATTTTTTAAGATCTTCATAATTTAAATTTACAAAAGGACCATCCATTTTGAGTGGGATATTATTCCGTGTTTTTGTAATGTAATCTTTTGCAATCATAGCCGCTTCGGTTCTAGATTTGTTGCGAAGATATACGTCATACCATGATACCAGATCAAGATAAACTCGAAACAGAACTCATCAGAAATCTCAACTTCCATCCGAAATTCATTCGTTAATTTTGGTTGTTCCTTAACGGCAGATAAGAGAATTGTTGCGGCTTTTACAAGCTCTTCTGGAGTGTTGGATGAAGTCAAAATAAAATAAGGCATATTTGAAGAATATGGTTCTGTCAATTTATTTGTAGTTGTAGCCATTAAAGAATTTGTTAAGAAAGAGAAGAATTAGTAACAGTAAAACTTGCAAACAATGAAGGGAGAAGTATAAGATTCAAAATTTAACTTTAATAAAGTCTGATAAGGAGTTTATTCAGATTTAAGACACGCTCACTTGATAAAACTTCAACGGGGTTCCAATTAATATGATAAGAAATGATTACAAAAAAAATCGTCATCGCGATTATAGGATTATTTCATCATATATCAAATGAGTTATCCAGTTAAGTGGCTTTTAATTAAACAAATTCTGTATAAATTTTAACTATAGGGATGTCACGGGTATTTATATCACACAATTCAATTATTTATATAGAGGCTACTCTATACGTCATACTTATATAGATAAATGTAAATTAAGAATCAGTACTTATCGTGGCACGGCAGCTTCAATCATCAAACCCGATCTAAACCTAAAAAATGAAAGTGTGAAAAAAAAATAATTAAGTCTCAGTTATTCCTTTCTTCATAATTATTTTGATTTCATATAATCATATGTATCTCTTACATAGCTATTTTACACTAAAAATATAAGTATGTACCTTTTTCAAAAATAAAAAAAAAAAATATCATAACAAAATAAAAATTACGGTTTTGTTTGTTAAATCATTCAGATCATCGGCATAATTTAATAAGTAATTCGTATTATCGTATAGTCCATTAAAATGATTAAATTACCCAGCTAATTGATTTAAATTTTAAGTTAAATAATATTATTAATTTTTATTAGTAATTGTTAATGGAAACAAACAAGTATGGTTTCATCCAAATTAAAAAAAAAAACTGCTATTTATTTACATATCGGCCGATTTGGGAAATTGGGCTTTAATTATTTACCCTAAAAAATCCAAAAAGATGTTCTAGTCAATTAAAAATCACCCCATAATCACTGAAAAGCACCCCATGATAAACTTTTTTGCCCTAATTTTATTATACAAGACTACGTGTCTCACTATGTAGATCACGCCTAACCCAATTTAAATCATGTCAAACCAACTGTCCCACCCTAAAATCAGCCGGGTTTAAAATAAACTTTAATCATTTAGTTTACTGGCTGCTATAGAAGTCAATTATTATGTACCACATGACGGTATTCAATTGATATACCTCAAAATTTTAGGGACTTCCTCTATTGGCCGATATGATTTAGTTTATTTGTACATACAATAGAAATAAAATTAACTATGGCGAGACGTCCTACTGTTTACGCAAAATGTTAAAGCTTTTCCAATATTGCACATCACTCATATTAACGTATAAATCAACCTTACTATAATCAGGAATTATAATTAACGCCACTACAATTCAACTCAAACACGTTAAACGAATTTTCTATACTTGCTTCAAATTTATATAGCATATTGTTCTCCATAATGGCTTACTGCTCCCCTAGTGTTTTACCTAATTAATTTACTAATCACAATATTCAATCGTCAAATATCTAATCAGAGCTCCAAATTGGATCGGTCATAACCCTTTTTGACAGACCGACCAACCCATTGACCGACTGCTTTGGTTGACCATTTGACCGATCGTTTGACACACTTAAAAAAATCCGTCAAATGGTCAATCAAATGATCGGTCAAACGGTCGGTCAGAAGTCTTTTGCCAGCCGATATCAGTCACGGTCATGACTCAGCCTATGCAGCAAGACGATTCAAGAAATATTGTCTTGTATCATCTGGTACTTTAGAACAGCCATTAAGCAAAAAGTGCTTCCAACTCTTGTGGTAAGCACTTTTTCCAAAATAAATCACATTATACAATGGTTGCTAGTTGCTTCATAATGACTTTTCTACCTTATATAGCATAATCTTCTCATACCAAAGAATTAGGATAACCACTAGAACCTTTTCTTTTCTTTTTGTTGAAATTATAGGAGTTGCATTTGGAAAAGGGTTAGAAAAGTCTTGTGTAGAAGTAGTTAAAAAAATGATAATTGACAATTTATTGCTTTTAAAGTTAGGTGAAAAGAAAAAGGGAGAAATGGTTATTTATAATTAAACGTGATAATGTATCGTATAAATATCATTACATTTTGTTAGATTATTGGATAAAAGATTCGTGAGAAAATTTACGAGCATCACTAACAATTAAAAGAATTCATGTGACATTTTAGTTTCGAAATTTGAAGAAACTTCCAAAACCTGTCGAAAGTTTAGAAATTTCGCCAGGTTTCAGCAGTGGAATGGAAAATAGGCCAAATGTTTCACCAATCGCAAAACTGTTTCACCTGAAAAATTACATTGTGTTATGGTCATGGATGTAATATTTTATGAGAATATCTTGCAAAACTAATGTGTCAGTATTTCTGTTTTATTTTTATTGAATGTGATTTTTTAATATTATTTTGGCGTTTGCAACATTTTTTCAAAATAATCTTTTTCATTTAAAAATTCCCAACTTTCTCTAGTACAATGACATCCTTTGCAAACCTTATTTTATTGTTTACATGACATATTAAAAATTTTTTTAGAGAAATATTTGTAAAAAGAAGAAAAGGTGGTTTGTGGCGTAAAGGATAATAAAAATATGATTACCGAAAATCATCATCCGTATCATGTGCGCAAATCATGTGTAACCTAGCAACATTTTTCTTTATGGCAATGCTAGTTAGCAGAGTAATTGTTTATTATTATATGGCTCTATAGGACCATCATGTGCATTAATATAATGATTGAATTTATTATGTTTGCGTATAAAAATTTTATACATTAAATTTATGAACACATGATTTTATATTAGATGGTGTAAAACTAATTGATAAATGCTAAAAAAGTTTAATTAATATGATGGCCGGATAATAATATTGTAATTGTACGGGCGCTTAATAATGATCTAATGTGGCACTCGTGCCACATCATACCATTATTTAGCACGCACGTATAATAACATATAATTACTTTACGCAATCAATTGCAGCATTAGAATCTACTTACACTATTACTGGGACTTGCAAGATTTTGGAGCTGCAATTAAAAATTGCTTAACAATGATCATCAAAGGTTCTTCACCAGCAGTGTATTTCAATTTTTAACTGTCATACGCTGTATTTACTGATCCAATATATTTATTATTCTTTTTTTTACATCCGTATTAATTTAATTATTAAATATTATAACAAAATAATTATGGAAATTACAATTTATTTATTAACAATTTAGTAATTAATAGTGGATTACAGTACATATTTATATTATTTCGAATTATGTATTTTCTAATGATTATAGTAATATATAAAAATAAATGGAAAAAATTTTAAATCCTAAAAAAAAATAAAATAAAATAGAAAAATAAAAAATTTACTACGTAATATGAATTATTTAGCGTGTATCATATAGTTTATTATTTTTGTTTTTTTTTTAAAATTACTAAAATTATTTACTAAATTTATTTTATCAAATAAATTCATAAAATATTAGCTGATGCATATTTGAATCCTGACCAAGTCAAACTGAACTGGACCACGATCTACAGTAACGAGGAGGAAATAGTAATTGGCGAGGAGATATTGGTAATATTTTAAACTTGAACGCATTTGTCGATACTTTAGGTGATATAGTTGAAGATAGTATAAATAGTATAAAGGAAGAGATTCAAGATAATAATAGAGTAGATATTCCTATGAAAATAATGAAAATGATGATATTGTCATATTGAATGGGATCCAGCTTCCGAAGCTGATAAAATAATTATAATACCACGTAAAATTATGAATTATAAATCGCAATTTATAAATAAATTTTGATATTTTGATTTTTAAACTAGTTACATAATACAAAAAAAATGAGTAAATACGTTTCGTCAATTTATGAAAGTTTCAGAAGTTTGGGCAACTTTCACCAAGTTTCAGAAATTCCGCCAGGGTTTGGAAGTTTCGCCAGTTCCAGAAATTTTGAAACTAATTTTGTCAGGTTTCAGAAGTTTTGCAAAGAATTTCCACTAACACAATGTATTCAGAATAGTATTGTAGCATGTTCAATAATAATATTTGTAATGTATAAGAACAAACTATTTGGAGAAAATCAAGTTAACAATTTTAAACAATTATGATATTGACAAACAAAATAGGCAATATATTATAACGAAAATATGTAATTAAAATTAGACGATCATTACCTAATGAAGTAATTTTAAATAAAACTACCCCTAATTATTGAAACATGTTACATACAAATTTATTGTCATTGTTTGTGCGACAATATCGTAATGATTAACTCGAATATCGGAAGTATTTTTTTATGACGTAATTTCTCTTATAAAAAGCTTTTTTTTTCTTCTAAATCTAAAATCATCAATATTTTATTTGAGTAGGAAAATTATTTTCAATTTACAAACAATTTTCTTGATAACAATAATTTAATTTGAATCATCACTCCGAAAATTGAATATAAATTTCTCAATTTGGCCCTACAATAAAATTATACGCCACCATTTTTTATTTCTTCTTTTCGTTTACAATATGTCATGTTCGAAATTATTTTCAGGAGATTTACCTGAATTGTTGTGTAAAATCATCAAATATTTTCAGAATGATTATTCAACCTTGCATTCATGTGTTTTGGTTAATAGATTATGGTGTCGTTTAGCAATCCCATTATTATGGGAAAATCCATTTTCAATTCCTACTGAAAATTATAATTTTATTGAAGTTTATTTGTATTATTTAAATGATCATTTAAAAACAAAATTAAATGAGTATCAAATTATTGATCATGTACTATTACCTTCGAATACACTTTTCAATTATCCTAGTTTCATAAGATATTTAAATATAAACAATATTGTTCCTTCTATTGAGAGGTGGATAGAATCTAATGATAAAACTTCAAAATTCAGTAATGCATATTTCGACCAAATTTTGAATACAGTATCTGAATTTAAAAGATTAATTAATATATCAATATTTAAAATATTTATTGAACATGAAGTAAAGTTACATACTCTTGAAATTGAGATCTCTAGTGCTAAATACAACACATATGCTGAGAACATCCTTGAGATAATTTTACAAAATCCAAAGTTCATTCACAATGTTAGAAATTTAAAATTTTCTATTTTAAGTTCTATTAATAATACGCAAGTTAAGAATCGTATATCACAATTAATTAATTTACAAAAAAATCTCAAAAAAATATCTTTCGGTTCTAATAGTCTTCCTTTATATCAATCATTATTATCAAAAGAATCTAATTGTTCAAATACATTGAATACAATCATTTTTTATTATGTCAATTTTAAAAGTATAATTAATTTAGATAAAGTATTTGAACAATTAAATGTTTTAGAATCTGTTCATTTAATATATTGTTCTTCTTTAAATACTGGATTTACTCAACAAATTATTAATTTAACTAAACCATTTAAATTAAAATCTTTATTTATATGTGAGATATCGCAAATTGAATCATTGCAATTATTATTACAAAAATCTGGTAATTATTTAGAAAATTTCGGGTATGGATTTGGTACTAATGATCAGTCATTAAAACGACAATTATTAGAATTAATCATAAAATATTGCAAAAATATCAGATTTCTTGATTTAGATATGGTTATAACTTCTCTAATGATCAGTTTAATCGAAAATGTTAAGCAAAATCTTAATCGTCTTACAGTCAGTGTAGGAAATAATTATCAAGACAGTAATAGCAGGTCAATATTACAAAATTTAGGACAAATACTTCCCCCTAGACTAGATTATTTATGTATGAGCCTTTATGACATCAAAGCAAGTGATTTTGAAGTATTCATAAAAAATTCTCAAGTTACTTTCTTTAAGAAATTGTTAATTGATAGTATAGAACAAGATAGTGAAGGTATTGATATTGTGTTTTACATAAAAAAATATATTATGCCGAATAAGAGAGTCAAATATTTGGCTATTAAGAATACTTTTCCTTCTAGTTGGTTTGGGGAAATGGATTTGTCTAGTTCAATAGATGAAGTAAAAGAATTTAAGTTACATAATATTAAAGTTCTAAGTTATATTAGTTTATTTACTGACATCAATAGGTTTGTAAATGAAATTGATTAATTAGTTACTATCTAAAATATCAGATAGATTGATAGAAATATTTTTTTTAAATTTTGTAATTGATGCTTTATAAATTATTTATCCTAAAAATAAAAATTCATATATTTTTAATTAAAATACATTTAAGAAATTTTGATTACTCATTGCACTTTTATAAATTTTAATCAATAAATATTTTCTCTTCCAAAAGTACCAGGGCAAATGGACATGTAATTTTGGTTCAATAATTTGATTGGTCAACAATTATCAGTTGAATTGATAGCTCCGAATAATGACAAGAAAGATATGGCAAGCCTAGTTGGACTAAACTATCAGGCATGGATAGACAAAATGTCACATTATGTCTGACATTTTACCTGTTCATGCTTGATGTTCATCTGTCCGTGTTTGATGTTT